>CAJHQP010002991.1:0-74593 GCA_905132765.1 Moricandia arvensis
ACTTCGGATTAAACAGATCTATGAAGATTGTTTAACAGATTTCTAATAAACAGGAAGTTGTTCTTGAGATCTCATTTGTGTTCCTTTATTTGGTTGTTCCAGAATTTTCATGAAGAACGATCCATTCCAAAAGAGGTGCAATGACCATGTCCAGGGCAGAGGTGTGATCATTTCCTATCTCTTCAAAGAAGAGCCACCATATGCATCATGCATCACCAAACCGAAATCATACCAAGGTAAGACTATAAACTCTCAAAGGAGTGTGAAATCTAACTTGCTCTATCTTGGTGCAGTTTATCTAGTTTTGAGGTAAAAACCTCTACTAAAGGGAGGGAATGATGCGGTCATTTAACCAGTAGACGAACTAGAGGCCAGCCCAACACCTTACTCAACCAACCAAAACGCCAACCAGGATAAATGTGCACTAAAATGGAATATCTTACAAAAAAATGAGGGCTTTAATCATGAGGACAATTTTCATGGATTCTAAACTCAAGAGGGAGTCTAACCCAATTGAAATTGGGCCAAAATATTCACGTACCAGGGAGTTATGAATTTTTCTAACAGGAGGTTCCCCAGCCCGTTAATCTGCGAGTACTCGACTTTAGAAGAGGATTTAAGCCCAATGAATAAGCGGCCTGAAACAAAGCCGATCATAGGATTAAATATGATCTCTCAGATTTCCAGAAAGTCCAATATCAGTACCAATGGCCACGGAATTATGAAGTTATGATCTAATCTCCAAAACAGGCCAAACAAGTTCTACACTTGCCTCAATTAGGAGCTAACCGGTTCAATCAGCTTCAAACAAGACATTGGCGACCAGGAAATCAATTTATACACTCAGTAAGTCCATCTAACCATCCAGAAAGGGAATTCAAGTCCATTCCATGCACCAGCAACCATAGGATCAGGAGGATCCTCATTAACTCTAACTTGCCTTACTGGGAGCTCCTTGCATTCAAACTCTCACAGCTCTTTCCCCTTGAGTTTGTGCACGAAATCAAAACCTCCAAGCCATCCAGAAGGTCCAGAAGAAGCTCTCTTATCCCCTTTAACCGTCCAGGATCAAGAAGAATCAAGTTTCTTACTTGGAGCCAAAAATCCCCAAGATTCTCTTCATTAAACCTCCAACGGCTAGTTTTTCAATCCTTTTGATTTTCTTCCTTGTATATTTGTTTAGAAAGTTAGGTCCTTTTTTCTCTAAGAATAATATAATCTCCTAGACGTGTGATGTAAAGATTATCCCTCAGTCATCAAGTTAATATAAAGTTATGCAATTTTTATCAAAGTGTTCTTTGTGTAAAATATCGATCTTTAGGATTCAAAGAGAGATTATTTGTTGTCTTATTGATTTCGTGAGTCTAGTTTGTTTGTGAAAATAAAAAACCTTATTAAATAGGTTGAGAAATTCAATCACATCATGCCATCATTCCATCAGATTGAGAGTTTCAATCAAATCATCATCCGCAAATCCAGTTCAAGTCCATCCTTTGATCAAGCTGAGAGTGATACACATCCAACAGCTTGATTCCGCCATATATATCATTTTCCTCTGTTTATTATTCTTGTTTTATTCATATCATAAACCTAATCTCATATCATGATTTCCATTTTTTCTAGGTTGCAAGTCATATTCTAGACATATCGACCAATAAATCACTTCTTTGGTTGATCCGATTTGAATTTTCATCAACCGTTTGGACGACCCCCATTCTGGGCTGTATCAGTATCCCTTAAACATTTCCCACGCTTCTCCAAAACTCTCAACATTCTTTTCTTGAAACCCAGAGACCTCATTCCTAATCTTGGATTTCCTTGAAGTAGAGAAGATCTTGGTGATGAAAGCTCTCTTATGCTCAACTCATAGTGATATATCCTCTTGGAAGGTTATTCTCCCATGTATGGTCTTTACCTCCCAAAGAGAATGGAAACAACCTCAGCTTGAAAGCATCTTCAGAGATGCCATTGATCTTCACCGTTCCATAGTACCTTTCAAAGTTATCCAAGTGATCTTGAGGATCCTCCAAAGCAAGACCACATTATTTGTTGCTCTAGATCATGTTAATCAAACAGGAATTGATTTCAAAGTTGTTACTCTTCACAGCTGGTGCTCTTATGCCACTCCTATTCCCAAGAGTACTAGGCTCATCAAAGATACCAATCACTCAGGCTTGGCGTTCTGGATGTTGTGACCTAATGTTTGCAGATCCTTGACCATTGCCTCCTTGAGAAGCTTTTAGAGGAATTCCTTGAGCATTGTGTCTATGAATATCAGCTCCATAAACACCTTCTTGTTCAGGCTGATCCTGATTTTTTTCCATCTCAATCCCAAGTCTATCTAAGTGGGCTTTTCTTTCTTCTTCTCTTCTCTTTCTTGCCAACTCTCTCTCAAAAGCGTTGATGTCTTCAACTCTTGGAACAAGGTTTGTTGGTCCTCTACTTCTCAAGTTCATGGACCTATCATCCAAAAAATAGAGGAAGAAAGAGTATTAGTAACCAAATAAAAGAAACAAAAACATAGTCTCAAGAAATGACTAAATCTTATTGTCAAAATCAACTTAGAATTGGCAACGGTGCCAAATTCGATAAAGTATTTTATCAAATCCTAAGATCAAATTAGTATAAAGAGTATCAATCCAATCCTAAGCCATTTTGAAGCAATGATAAGACAAGTAGATGCTTAATCTAAGTGCAATCAAGGTAGTGAAGTGATATGAATCAAGTAAACAAGACACTAAGCAATAAAATAATAAACTTTCAATCAATAGAGAAAATATGACTCATGGGATTAGGCATTTGATTTTAAGTGACTAAGATCTAATCTAGAGTGGTAAACTTTCAATTAATATGCTTCCTTAAGTCTAGACAACAATACTAAACAGGTGCTCTTCAAGATAAATGTTCATTTGATTTCAATCATCAAAAGTCAAATGTCTTTCATTTAATTCAATCATGCAATCATTAAGAGAAAGTCAACTAACTATCTAGTTATCCTAAAATCAAATGTCTTTGGTTAATCAAGCTAGATAAAAGTTGAGTTGGTTCAAACATTTCATCAAACACCTTCCATGCATGAAATGTCTAGAGCTCTAGTTTAGAGTGATCAAGACTAAACTAGCATTAAGAACACTTAACAAGCAAAAAATAGATAAATCTAACACTAAACAACCTAGATCTTCACTTAATCACCATAATCACTTTAATACATGAATCCAAAAGGAGTCTACTCACTAATCTTCATGATAGATTCAAGACTAATCATGTTAAGAAGAGTAGACTCCAGTAACTCAAGAAAGAAAGATTAGATTACTAAAGATTCAAGCTTTCCTGAAAATATCAATGTGTTTAGAGAGAAAACAAAATAAGATCCATGTTTTTGGTCTAAAACTATTTATAGAAGCTTAAACTCGAACTGGGTTAACTCGAAAAACCTGGGTCGGCCCAAAAACAAAAGCATAAAAAATTAGCTTGTGTCAACCGTGGACGAGCTCAGTCCGCGGCCGTTGTCTGCGGTTGAACAAGATCCAAACTCGACCACACTGCCTCAAATCCATGGACGGGTCTTGTTTGCGGCCTTGGTCCACGGTCCGCCCTTGTAAAGACTCGACATCACTACCTTGATTTTGAGGACTCCCTTCACCTGTGGCCATCGTTTGCGGATTCCCACGCCAAACTCGAGCTCTTTTGCCCAATTCTGCGGACTGCTCATATCCGCGTCCATCGTCCGTGGATCGTCCACGCCAATCTCGACCTCACTGCCAGTTTTCCGCGGTCAAGCATGGTCTGCGGTCTCAACCCCGGCCGACCACATTCCTTGGTTTTTGCATTTCATTTGCCCAAAGCTAAACCTTCACTTTTTTGACCCAAGATGGCTCTAAGCACCTCCAAAAACTCTATAAGGGTACTCCAACACCTAATAAGGATATATGCATAGAAATGAAACCTATTGATGTCTAAATGGTCTTCTAAATTATCAATATATACACTAAATGATAGTTAAAATATTGCAAATTCATAAGATATCATCGAACGACACCAATTCTATGTCGATCGACACTCGTCGCGTATCAGAGTACAAGGAGTGTGAAGTGCGTCGAAATATTTTTGATGGAGGCACCACCGCAGGATCAAGCATGTCTAGAGGAAAGAAGAGGAATAATTGGAGGAAGATGAAAGGACCAAGGGTGTACCTCAGTTTTCATTGCTTCCACACTTCTCAGTTGGTGTCAGGAAATACAGATTGCGCAACATATGCTTTTAACAGCCATTTGCATAGATTCGAGCACTCTTTATTGTTGAGATGATTGACAAAGGAGAATAATCTATGAAGCCTTTCACGAGCAGTGTGTTGAAGCTAAAGAACGTAGACGTTTGGACTTATTTTGGAGCCAATTCTCATTCTCAACCAGACTGAATAAGATCTCCAAGACTCAAGCTAATGACTGAAAATAAGCGTTGAGTGGGAGGCAACCCACTATTAGGTAAGTTTTAGAATTAATTTTATTTTCATTTATACTGATTGTTGTGTTTTCAGGTAAAACAATTGTGGATTGGACGACCCGATAGTAAGGCCGGTCGACCTCGAGTGGAGCGCGAACGAAGAGATTTTGCGGATGCGCAGAAGATCAACCAACATAGCCGAGAACGGTTGATTCCCACACCAATTCAGGACCCAAAAAAGGTATGAGGTTCATGAATTGAGAACCAGCATCGATCGATGGCTGGCAAGTGTCGATCGACAATACACGACCAATCAACGACCGGCACTTAACTGTGTCGCTTGATGATATAACTCAAATTACCCTATTAGAAACTTTACTCTCTCAAATAAGAAGATCAGTTGTAGTACATAGGGATCGAATCCATAGGGATCGTGGGCACACAATAGACTTATAAATATTAAGATTAAGCTAGACAAGTAATTGTAAAGCATTAACTAGTAGATAATAATTGAAAATTTGTTTGTAAACTTATGAGAATAAATATCTAGATCTAGGGTTTCAAGTTATAGTATTTTGATACTTGATGCGAAGGGTGTGTGGTAAACCGTCCGTCCTAGAACTCGAATACTAAAGAAAGCTATCGTTGTGAGTCTAATCAGATGAATAAGTCTTTGGTCCAGACGTCGCGTTGCGAGCAAAGAACGACTGTTGATTAATAATATGGTAAGAGTGTCGATCGACACTACCTTAGACAAGCATTATCATCCTAATCGATATGTTCACTAAGTTAATCTTGACCAGCTTTCTTATGCATCTAACAATCTAGCTCAATATAATTATTATCCGGTATAGATCCTATGGTTGTATTTATCTATATCCAAGGTTTATGCTTCTACTTAGCTACTCTAGAACACAAACAATGAGATCAAGTCTAATGAAGGATCCTTATGGATTACCATAGCAGTTTTATGTTTAGCAATACATAATAAAACCCTAAATCTAACAAGGAGAACTACTCAGACATGATCAAGCAAAGCATAATAAATATCTGAACAGAATGCATAAATAGAATAAGCTTAATAAATAATGAATTTCCAATAAAAATCTCTGAAAGAGTCTTGATCTTCTCTCAAAACTACTAAAACCCTAGAATAATATGTTGTGGTAAAAAATTGAAAAGATTGTATTTTTCCTAAGGGATGGCAAAAACATAAATAGTAGGTATTAGGTCGGTCAGGGGTAGTCTTGTAATTATGTAGGACTTGTGGACTTCAAGTCAGTCACGAACAAGACGGCCCATTCACTCGCATCACTTTTAATCGATAGCAACATGGTGTTGTTGATGGACACACTTCCTGAATCTCGACTCTGACTTCTGATTTTTCAACAACCACGAATTTCCTCATCATTAAGCTCCAGAAATTTCCATAATCTCCACATTTCTCTAAAACATACCTAGACCTGAAAAGACTATGAAAACTGACTCCAAACACATATAATAGTATCCAAAATTTACATATACTATGGGTGGAACTGGTAAAATCCATAGTATATCACTCGATGCTCATTGCATGAAGCAGGTATACTCGTTAAAACTTGTTACATTTTTACTTATGATTTATTTATTTTGCCGATCTCAGACTATATAGCACTGGGACAGTGTTTTTAAGTCTAGGGGAGGTAGTCACTGATATTGTGTTATATTTTGGTTTTAAGTTTCTTTTTTATTGAGTCCAGAAATGGATGATGAAAATTTTCAATTTTACTTACTATCTAAACACTCTCTAGGAACCATTCTTAGATTTACTGATCGCAAAGTGTACCGGATGGAAATACCAAAGTAGATCACCAGCCACTAGCATCCACACTTGCTGAGAATTTTTGAAGGAACCAAAGTTGACATCCAACCTAATCAATTCAATTTGCTTGTCTTGGGGGCATGGTTTACACTGGATTGGATTCCTCCTGCAAGTCTGAAAAGTTGATTTTTCTCTCTCTCTCTCTCTCAATGTTTCTCTCCCTCCCTCAATCTCTTTGGCATCTAAAAAAAAGAAAAGATTGAGATGATTTTAAGATGCAAAGGGGTAGAAAAATTTTCTATGACCCTATTTTTTTTTATTCAAATGGATTATCACACAAAGCTCGAAGTGAGGGGTAGGAAATTTTCATATGACCCCATTATTCTTCTACACTTTGCAAAAAAAATAAAATAATAATAAAATCAAGAAAGAAGAAGAAAAAAGAAATAAGATTTCAAAAAGAGAAAAAGGGGAAAAGATCAGAGAAGACTACATGTGTGTTCAAATACGTGCTTGAGTAAGAGTCCATAAGTCATTTGATCGATACTCCAAAAGTAAAGTATGCACCTTTTTATTATAAGAAATGAGGTTAGTAGAGGGGTATGTCAGACAATATTAGCTAAGTTGTTGACTACATGGTTTGGTTGCTAAGATAGGGTAGAGTACATAAGGTATATCTATAGTTGGCATTGATTCGATGTGGCTTGCAACAATGAAGATGTGATGGTAGTAAGTTTAAAATTATGGGAGTCCCTGCGTTTTCAAACCTTTTTCACAGGAGTATTCTATGTTTTGCTTGAGAGCAAGCAAATGATAAGTCTAGGGTAGTTGATATACCATGGCTTTTACCACTTTTAGGCCATGGTATAAGTCTTTGAGTCTATTATATGTGTTTGAAGTTTTTTTGGTGTTGTTTTGTGTTATACAAGGTTCAAATACGATTTGGGGAACTTTGAAGATTCCGAAGCTTTATAAGATGTAGAGCTGTGCAGATGCGTGAGAAGTTTAGCAATGGATAGAGACCTTCCCACGGTGAGATTGAGCTCATCTCTTAACAGAAGATATAGCTTTGAGTTAGCTTTTTAATGCCACCGATTTGAGGTCCAGCTGATGATAGATCTAAAGTTATGCTTTTTATATTGAAGAGTGGTCCGTCTAACTCGAGAGAGGAAGCAGTCAAGAATCAACTAGTGTCGACCGACACCACCCCCTTGGTGACGATTAACACTCCTCTAAATCAGCAAACCGGCATATTTTAATGAAGTTCAAGAATTGCAACTTTTCCTCAAAGTTTTCCTTATTTACAAAAGACCCATAGCCGATTCAAAACCATGTTTATATGTTTTCTAAGCCATTTTTAAGCTATGATTTAATTTAGGTTTTCTCTAGTGCTAGGAGAGAAAGGATAAACTTCTTCAGAGTCATCATGGAACTCCTTTGGATTTATTATTGATTTCTATTTTATCTATTCATCTATGATTTTTGTTTCATCTATCATATTTGAGTAGATCCTCCATCAGGTTTAGGGTTATCTAGGGCTTTGAATGAACTCATGAGATATAGAACTTCTAGGGTGATTCAATTCGATCCTTTAAAGAATTGATCTGATTGCTTGTGTTCTAGAGTAGCTAACTATAACCTTGAACTTAGGATAATTGATAACCGCGAGAGTAGGTAAAACTTCTGATAATAATTCTGCTAAGCTAGGTTTTAGGCACATGCAAAAGCTGGTTTAGTTAACCTAGTGAACATGTCAAATTGGATCTTAACGCTTGTCTGGAAAGAGTATCGATACTCAGTAGCATTGGTCGATACTAATTCATAAGTTTTCATGCGAGAGCTAGAATCATATGATTCCAGGCACCTGATTAGTATGTGCATTTGAGAGCTAGTTTACTTATTTATATGAATTTGATTCTTATGATAAAGCTCTTAGCATCTATAGATTATAGTTCTGATAACCTGAATGAAACCCTAAGTCTAGAACCTTTCTTCCAGCTTTTACAACTCCTCTTTATTTGCTTTCTAGTTATATTGTTTTATATATTTTAACCTACCTTAATCAGAAGCTAAATTCTATTGTGTGAAATATCAAATCTCTGAAGATAAGATTCCTAAATACTGAAATCTATCTCTTATTTGAGAGAGTTTCTCTACGATAATTTGAGCACATCAGATAAATGGAAGACGAACAAAAGATCATATAAGTAGATCAAATACATGAACCTTGTTTTCAGGTTAAGAGTTATGATACCAGTCAAGAAGCTTTAGAAGTATGAAAGGCTTTCTCATTTCTTTAGTACAAAACAACTCCTTATATAAATAAAACATACTCGTCAACCTAATTATACAATACTGTTACAAGTATGGAGGTCCAATATAACCAATAAATAGCTGAAGATACGACCGTCGTGACGTGACGGGATAGTTCAGCAGCGACCGGACAATAGCTCAGTATGACATAGAAGTTTGGAATATTGAGGCTTTTCCTGTTTCTTAAGTCATTGTATCGTTTTCATAGACACTATTTTTCTACCAAGACATCTCCACATCCACATAGATCCAAGTACATATATTGTAAGATTATGGTTAATGTCTTGCCTTCCAATTGAATACACAAATATATATATATATATATTGAATACATAAGTGTGTATATATTGAATACACAAATGTGTATATATATTGCAAGGATCCGAAGATTTAGACCTAGAGAAACCATGTTAGCTTAGAAGAACTTAGAACTTAGGCATTTCTCCAGAGTTATACTCAGACATTTCTCCATCTTTGTTCGACGATTCTGATTTCATTAGACTCTACAACTCAGTGCACTTAAAAGCCCTAAACTTTATTCTCGACAAGCTCGGTTTCTATGACTGGCACTCGATTGCCAAATGAACTTGCTCTGGCAGTTCAATATCTTGGTCCACTCTTTTAATTGAACTACATTCGACTTGATCTTCGACAGGGGTACGTAGGCAGCCTTTCTTAAGGTCCTGTCCCAAATCCTTCAAACTTTTTTTTCTTTTTCAACTATTGCTAAGTGAGTTGCAGCCACATAGGTTTCTCTCGACATAGGTGGTAGAGCTAGCAAACTTAGTATTGTTTTACTGCTTATGTTATACGAATTTCTTTGTGATCCCGTTTCCAGACAAGCTTCATGTACGCTTTTGTCTCTGGAGCACTCGTCTGCAAATTTGAAATAAATATCTATTGTTTTCTAAATTTGTTTTGTTATCTTTTCATACTTTCCGTGTTTATTCGATTACTTGTCGTTGGCTCTTGCAGAGAATCTGGGACCTCAAGGAAAGTTAGAGTTTCTTGACTTTCCTTAATTTACGAAAATTGACGGTGTGAATTTTGGTTCCCATAGGCTTCCTTTGACACATTGGTGATTCGGCCATCTAAAGCTTGTGCATTGCCATAATTGTCTCTGTAAATACCATACTCATCTCTTTCTTCCCAACGAAACCTTCTTCTAGTCCTGTCCATATAGGCAATGTATCCTTCTTGAAAAGGAGTATCTATCGATGGTTTAGGTTCACCATCGATCGATATCGCGTTCCATGTTTCATCGGATCCTCTGAAAACTCCAGATTCCTCTAGTGAAAAACCACGGCACTCAATTGCCTCTTCTTCTAAGTAATCCACATCATATTCTCTTTGAGGACGATAGCCATAATCAGCACTGAGTTCTGCTATGTTATAATCCTCGGACTCTGCTTGGTGATGGGTGTCGATCGATGCTGAAGGTTGGGTGTCGACCGACTATATGTTGTCGCCGTCAACCGATTGCTTGGGCTGATTTCTGATAGATGCTCCATTATCTGATTCCTCTTTTAGCTCAATGACGTAGAAACATGTGGATACAAGTCATGCATCATTACCCAACTCGATGAGAGCAGTTTTATTCTTAATTTTAACAGGATCATAATAGTTATGTTGATCAATCATAGATAGATACAACATGTTTGTCTTTATGTCGCAGACAGCTTCTATTGTGGCCATGAAAGCTCTTCCAAGTAGTAGATATGAGTTAAAGTCTATCTGGATATCAATGAAATGGAAGTCAGTTGGGACTAAGCATTGCCAATCTGTGATCTCCAATCATTATGGGTACGATTCTCAAGTATTACATCAATACTCTTATATGATCTCCACAATGCTCCATAACAATGGAACTTCAGGCTCCGAATGATGCACCATGGTACATGGATTCATGTGCAACAAATCACATCGCCTCCCAAGCAGGTAACCTTTGTTTTGGTTCTAATTTCAGTTTTCTTCTTACTATCACCGTTGGTAACAGATACTCAGCTGCAATGACAAATACTTGCTAAGGGAACTATCTCTTTACACTCTCCCTCTTTTCAGCTTATACATGTTCTTTTGTCCTTCTATAATCAAAAATCCCGTGTATATTCGAAATTTGTGAGTGATAGTTCATGTTCAATAGAATTTGATCTCTTTGATTTTTGTGTTAAGGACCTTTTCACTCAGATCAAGCTTCTCTAATTTAACAGTCCTAACCCTATATACTCTGTTTAGCCTTATCATTCCTCTACTAATCGTTATGTCGCTGTATCTATGGCGGATGGCTCACTTTGTCACCAACGTCTACACCCTCCTAGCAATCTATCTTTATCTTGTATTTTATCTTCGTTTTTAGCAAGGCTGACTTGACAAAGATGTGTTAAGCAGTGTTAATAATATGGTACTCAACCTTTTGATAAAATCTACTCTGATATATGGATTCCCCGGTTCCCAATGTTAGCAGAATTAGATAATGTCTTCTCTTTCTGGATTATTTTTCTCAATGTATTTGGGTTTATCCACTTCATCGAAAAAATGATAATCTATCTAAATTCATTCACTTCTCCACTCATTTGAAGACTCACCTCAATTGTACGATCAAATTATTACAGTGTGACAATTGTGGAGAGTATGATAACAAAGCTTTCATGGCGCATATGGACTGGTTCAGAACAAATTATCGCTTCTCATGTTCATACAAATCACAATAAAACGGGCATGCATAAATAATAATGCGCCCTATAAACAATCTAAATTTGAACATTGCTTATACAAGCGCCAATGCCGCATCAATTCTGGGTGGAAGCACTTCACATGGATATGTATCTACTCAACATATTGCCATCATCTGCAATTGATCATCAAATACTGTGCAAAAAACTGTTCAAGAAAGAAGCACAATATACACATCTATGCACGTTTGGGTGCTTATGCTACCAATGCTACCGACAGAAGCACAAGCTTGTCTCTTGCTCCACCCCATGTGATAGGTCCTAATATTTATCTATTTTAGACCTTATGATAGGCCCTATTTGGAGTATGTTATGTGTGTTTGAGATATGTATGAGAGTATTTTCAGGTCCAGATATGTTTTGGAGCATTGTGATGACTATGAGACTTTCTGGAGCAAAGTGAGAGAAGATCATGTAGCTGTTCACATTCAGCAAGTATGATTCAAAGTCGAGCATTGGCGTAGATTGGCGGAGCATACTTGCTGTCGATCGATAGTCAACACGCAGAAGCCTAAGCCGACTTAAAGCCCAAGTCAAGACAAAGTACAAGATTGCCCCTGGACGAGTTTTAATATATATAGTCATGCAATTGTTTAGGCAGAAGACACACTTTACAATACACTTTTCAATATTATCTCATACTTAGAAGGTTTTAGGGTTCTTTAGGGAGAAGATCAAGATTCTTCATAGATTTGTATTAGAACTCCAATATTCTTACCTTTACTATTTATGCATTCTATTCAGTTCATTATGATGTTTTGCTTGATAATGTCTCAGTAGTCTTTCTTGTTAGATTTAGGGTTCACTATTGTATTGATGGATTAGCCAAACATTAGAATTGCTAGGGTGTAATAAATATCCTTCATAGTATTGTGCTTATTGCCTATGTTATAGAGTAGCTAACTAGAACCATTATCTTAAGATAATTGACAACTGCGAGAGTAGGATCATTAGCTGAATAAATCATGTACATGTTGAGCTAGGTTGCTAGATACATATGAGAGTTGGTCAAGTAATTTTAGTGAACATATCGAATTAAGTCGTAATGCTTGATTTATGTGAGCATCGATCAATGCTAGTAGCATCGATCGACGGTCTATTTTGAGTTCTCAACGAGAGTTGTTAACAAATACTTAAATCATAGATAGATTCACTACTTGATATCTTACTGTTTGCATTCGAGTTCTAGGATAAAAATCCCTTAGCTTTTATCCTCTATAATCCACTTACCTGAAACCCTATATCTAGCTATTTCTCTTAACTGTTTACAAACCTAATCGATCAATCAATCATTCTGGTTACTTTACTTGTTTACTTGATAAAATCATAACCTGCCTAGCTTAACTATTATAAGACTGAGTCTATTGTGTGCCCTATCTCTCTATGGATTCGATCCCTAAGTACTACAACTTGAATCTCTTATTTGAGAGTAAAAGTCACTCCTTAGGGTAATTTGAGTGGTATCAAATTTGGCGCCGTTGCCGGAGAGAAAGGATCACCATTAGACTTGTTCTATAGGTTTAGCGTAGGCTTTATTTTTTTCAGGTCAATGCCCAGCAGTATCAGAAGTAGCAAAGAACAAGAGTTACTTTTCTCAGACCCAGTAGCACTCGAACACAGCATACGAAATGGGAAGCGTTAAGCATCAATCAACAACAACACACATTCATTGATCGACACTTCTCTTGGACAAACATCGATCGAGAGTAGCACTTTACCATTAATCGACTATACTTCACGAGCATATATGGTTGTAACTTTGATTCTGAGTAGGGGTGAGAAAGGAGACGTGTATGATCTTCAAGGTCATTAGCGGAACGCAGCAGGTCAGAAGATAGATGATCATAGGGGGTGCAATCCTTGAACCAGAACCAGAAGCAGATGCTGCACTAGCTCAACCTAAAGCTAATGCCCAAGCTGCTCAAACCAGAACTTTGGCAGACTACAATCGTCCATATCAAACCGTCCTATTTCACATTAGTGGCACAAACACCATATCAATGTCTACGACATGAGCATCCGATGGATCATCTGGAATGGTTTGAGGATCTAGTATCTGCTATTAAAGCCAATAGAGTCCCTCAGGACTATCTTTTATGCAAACTCTTCAAGTATTCACTTTCTGGAGAAGCTTCATATAGGCTTAAGCAGTTACCACTAGGATCTCCTACATCCTGAACATACATCAAGAACCCCTTCTTTGTAATTATATTGATGATGCGCGAGCTGAGGATTTGAGGAGCGGAATTGTTACATTCACACATGAGCCTAGATAATCTTTTAGAAGCTCCTGGATCAGATTCAAATTCTACCAGAGAGACTTTCCACACCACTGCTTAGCACTTTCTTCAAGAGTTTTGATTTATCATACCAGATGGCTCTAGACACAAGCAGTGAGGGAAATTTCAGCACTAGGAGTCGTGAAGAAGATACAAAGCTGATTGAGAACTTGGCATCTAGCAGCAACACCAAGAACACTGACTACGGGAGGAAGAAATCAGTTTTTCCATTGAATAAGGAGCAGATTGAAGAAGTTAATGCAAAGCTGAACAATGTTCAAAAGTTTCTCAAAAAACAGGTTAGCTTTGCAGAGGATGTAGAAGCCACAAGGTCTGGAAGATGAAAAGGAAGAAGAAGATGTGAATTACATTGGTGTAAGGGTTTCCATAGATATGGGAATCAGGGCAAAAACATAAACTCTTTTGACACTAGTCAAAGGGGTAATTACAACCAGGGTTCACAGAAGAAGAAATCCTACAACAACAACAACAACAATAACAACAACAACAACATGACTTATGGAGCTTCCTACTACCAGAATCCTCCACCAGAGACTCAGGAGAGCAAGATTGAATCCATGGTTGTTAGAGTTCTTGAAGGACATCAGAGTATGACAATGGACTTCAATGGGAAGATTGACGCTGTGTACACAAATATGAATACCAAGTTTGAGACTCTCAGCAATCATGTGAAGAAATTGGAGAATCTAGTGATCTAGACAAAAGAAGCCGTTAGGAGACAAGAAGCTCTTATTAAGTAGAAGGGAGAAGCTGGTCATAAGCACCACGTCAATGCCTTGATAGATGATGATTGGCAAGTGGTGAAGAGAGAAAATCTCTAGGAAAAAGATTTTCATGTTGAAAGCTCCATGTCTTTCGGCAGTTCGCACTGGTGTTGATCGACATCAAGTGCTGAGCGTCGATCAATACTCCCAGAAGAATCAGTAGGATCATGTAAATCAATAAACATCGATCGACGGAGAGAGCCGAGCGTCGATCAACAGTTTGCTACAGTAGACACAGTTCGTCTACCAAGTCTCAATGCATGCCTAATCAATGTTACTAGAAATTTGCCCGCAGATACTTCTGAGCAGTATACTGATACATCAGAGCCTATGATTGTTGAGAAATCAGCTGAGTGACATTATAGGAGGAAAAAGAAGATTCCTAAACATCTGAGAAGAGAAGCCAATGAGAAAGAGATGGATGACTTTGCCAAAATAGTTTTTAGAATTTCCTTAGATACTTAATTTGATGAAGCATATTATACTCATAGATTGTGGATGTTATTCATGGAAAGCAAGGAAACAAATGATTATATAGAGAGAATGTTCCATAACCATAGAGAGAAGATGAAACAGAGGATCAATCTGAAGAAGAGAAGTGATTCTGGGAAGTTTGTGGTTCCCTTCTTGATCGAAGGTCACGAGTATCCTAATGCACTTTGTGACACATGATTATCAGTCAACATCATGCCCAGAGCTATGGCAGAGAAGCTGAGTCTGAAAGTGGAGCCTTATAGCGGTTCATTCACTTTTATGGATTGCTCTAACGTGAACTCAGGAGGGATAGTCAGAGATGTTCAAGTGAACACAATAGAATGACGGTTTCAGATTAAGCTAAGCCAATAGTGAAAGAAAACAATGAAACAAAGCATTAGATAAATTGGTTGTATGCGATAGAAGAAAACGCTATATCTAGGGATATATTAATCAAAAGATTCAAAACACATATCAGGGATGCTAAAGGTTTTATACGTTCAGTTCTAGAACTTGAATTCTATAGTAAGTTATCCAACTCTCTCATGCGATAAAATATTCAGATGTCTAACTCTAATCAAGTTCCAGTTCTCGCTGCGAACTCGGTGAATCAAACAAACAGTAGAAAAGATTCAATAATATTCAATTAATCCTAGATCAACTCTCATTGAGAATAGGTATCTTATCCATTCATGGTTCGGGTTCCGCTAATTGATTACACTCTTGTGACTCTCAACTTTAAATTCATGAAATCCCTAAACCTAACAGATTGTTTACTCAGACATAATCATAGAAACATAATTAATCAATGAATAAACTGGATAAAATATAAGATAGAATCAATGGAGTTCCAATCGGTCTCTGAAGGATTTCCCTGATTTTCTCTCCAGATCTCTCTAGGGTAAAAGAAAGCATCTATGAAAGATTTTTAGCCTAAACAATGGCTTAAAACTATATATATTAGGTCTAAAGTCGACCAAGGGTAATCTTGTAATATTTTGAAACTTCTGGGCCAGGCTTGATTCTGGAAATAGAGTCGGCTCGTCTACTCGCGTTGGTTCGAGCAGCACCTAGAAGGTGTCGATCGAAACCCTTCCAAAACTCGGCTCTGGCTTTTATTTTCTTGAACAAATACGGGTTTCCTCAACTTTAAGCTCCATGATCTCCACAATGCTCCACAACGTACCTAAACCTGAAAACACTCTAAAAAGACTTCAAACATATATAAAAAACTTTAAATATGACTTATACCATGGTTTACAAGTGTTAAAAACGATGGTATATCAACTCCTTCAGACTTATTCTTTTATTGCTCTCAAGCAAAACATAGAATGAACGTTTCGAAGAGGTTTGAAAACATAGGAACTCACCAGCTCTTGAGAACTACCATCACCTCTACAGTGTTGCAAGCCACATCAGATCAGTGCCAACTTTAGAGGCACTTCCATGTACTTAGCCTTAGCTTAGCAACCTGACCATCCAGCCTATAGCTTACTAGACACCATCTGACATACCCCTCTACTGGCTCATTTCTGCAATAAATGTATAGGCTTTATCGTGGCAGTATCGATCACTAAACACATGAACCCTTACCCCATCAGGTTTCTGAACATACATGTAGACTTCTCTGATCCCTTTCCTCTCTCTTCTCTGGATTTTTTTCTCTTCTTTTTTTTCTTCTCTTTTTCAGCTCTACAAAGTGTAGGCAAATAATGGGGTCATATGAAACTTTGCTACTCCTCGCTTCCAGCTTTGTGTGATCGTTCCTTCGAATTTAGAATAGTGGGTCAAAGAAAACTTTCTTACCCCTCTGCATCTTAGGAAATCATCTCTATCCTTTATTCTATTTTCGATTGAAGAGAGGAGAGAGGGAACCATAAACACAGGTTTTACCTTTCACAATGGTAGGAGGAATCCGATCCAATGTATACCAAGTCCCAAAACAACCAATTGTGTAGATTAAGTTTGGAGGCAGCTTTGTTCATACATTCTCAACAAGCGTGAATGTTACTGGCAGGTGGATCAACTTTGGTGTTTACGTTCAGTACACGTTGCAGTCAGTAAATTAAAGAATGCTGCTAGAGAGTGACTAGGCAGTTTTTCCAAGAAAAAGTTCATCATCCCCAACTGGCTCTATTTTGACTCAATAAAACGACTCACTGACTCTCAAAACAGAACACAATGTTAGTAACAACCTCTCCTAGACTTAAACAACATTGTTCCTAGTGTTATACAGTCCGAGGTTGGATAATAAATAAATAAAAACCAAAATTTTAAAGATAAGGAAACGAGAGTTGTACCTACTGTCGGAGTTGAGTGTCGATCAACAGTGATAAAGTGTCGCTCGATGCTTAGATGAAGTGGTGTCAACCGATACTGGTACTAAACTTGTATCCATTTTTAATGAATAAACTCAAAAATTACCTAACAGTGGGTTGCCTCCCACTCAGAGCTTGTTTTTAGTCTTTAGTTTGAGTTCAGGTTCAGTCCAGACAAGAATGATAATTTGCTCCAAAAAAGTCTCATTGTCTCTCTTCCTCATTTTGTTGATGCAGTTGACAAAAGCTCTTGCAGAAGCTTATCCTATGTCTCTCAGCTTCCGATCACATAGCACTCTAGCCTTGGTTAAAGGTTGTGGACCTCCTCTGCAGTGTACCTTATACTCAAGACTTCCCTCATGACATCACAAAAGAACTAGTGAAAAAATCTGCATCTACCTTCCTTTTATTTTATTTTATTTTTCCTGGCCTTTCCCCAGATTAAGTTTTTTCAGTCTCAGGTTGTTCTAAAATATGAAGGGTGTCGACCGACACCAAGGAAGTGTCGATCGATGCTAATGCTGGTTCTGCAGTCTCACAGTTTGAATCAGCTGTATGTGCTGAATTTTCAGACAGCTCAAAGTAGGAAATAAAATCCTCGTCTTTGTCATTCTCCACCAGATCATAGACGACAATTTTGTCAACATTAGTCAGACATATCTTATTCTTCTTTAGATCATAAACTGTCCCCACATTAGCCATGAAGGATCTTCCAAAACAAAGAAGATTTCCAGCCTGATTTCATTTCCACTACTTGAAAGTCCATATGGCCAATGCATTCCCCTATCTCTACTTATACATTCTCGATTATGCCGGTTTAGTTTGCGTTAGAGTTATCCAGGAAGGTGAAACTAACTTAAGAAAGTTTCACCATTAATCCTAGCAGTTCAGCAGTGTCTTTTGCCATGATTCTGACGACAAATTCAATATCGTAGAGAGGGTATAGGAAATCGTAGCCATGTATACAGTAGGGTATCACGAACTTCTCAGAATCTTGTTTCTTCTTCAGTGTCTTCTTAAGTTTAAGGTTGACTTTTTTTAAACATCAGTTTATATGTCTTTTTGCTCTTTCTAAAGAACTTGTCAAGTCTATACAAATGATAGATATTCTCGAAAGACATATCTTTAGAAATGTTTTAAAATTTCTTGTATAATTCATCAAATTCAACTTTGTTATCTTCTCTGCTGAGGTGTGTGGGAACTTAGACCTTCCTAAATTTTACTATTTTCACATCTTTACTAATAGTCAAATTATTATATTGGATTTGAAAGCAATCACTTAGTTGTGGATTGAAAAGAATTTCAGTTAAATTAAAAACATTAGAAACAGTTACGGTTCATAAAACTAAAAAAATAACAATAAAAATAAAAATTATATATTATTAACAATTTTTATTTTAGAAATTCTGAGGCAAAAATAATAATAAATTACAAAACAGTACATTTGTATTCCTTTACATTATAATTATATTATGTTTATTATTTATCAATTTATTTTATATTATTTAATATTTATTCTAGTTCTTATGTTTTTATATATTTTTAATATTTTTATTCATTTATAAATTATTTAGTATTTAGGTTTAAGTAAATTATTATGATAATATTTGTGATTTTATAGTTCATAAAATAATTTAGTGTCCATCATATATAAATGCAAGCTAATTTATTTTATTTAGGAATATTTTTTAATACTAAAAACATAGAAATTATTCTAAATATACAATTTTTATTTTAAAACATATATCTTAAATTATTTTTATAACAAGTGTAACAGTTATTACATTAAATGAAACGATCAATAAAACCTATTTTATGTTACAAATAGTTAATCCTTTTCTTTTTTGATTAAAACAAATATTTAATTCTAACTTTCTACTTAGTTTTGTGATCTTTTATTTTGTGATGAGATTTCCAAAGGTCCAACATTAACACCTGACCAATAATTTCTAAAATACAAAACGTTTGGAAAAAGAACTATAAAACGAAGAGAACTATAGACTGCAAGGATCTTATTGCGATAGTAGAGGAACCACAAGTATACTAAGTTTTACAACTGAATTGGAGGCTATAAAGATCTTGTTGATATGTTTTCCAAACTTTAAGATATGTCACATTCCAAGGTCTGTTCATAGAAATCGCTGGATAAGATTGCACGATCTTTTCATAGAGATCTTTGTTTCGTTAATTGTTCTGTTCCGGTCTGGCTTCCCAGACCACCTAAAGTTCGAGTAATAGAATAGTCGTTTGATGTAAAAAAAAAGAACATAAATAGGAAACACTAATTAAAAAAAAAGACATTATGATCTAGAAACTCACCGAGTAAGATTTTTGAGAACAATCCGTTGCAAAAACCACATCTGAGTACTGCAGTAGCTTCATGCATTTCATCGCCCATATTAATGCTTCACACTCAGCATGTAGGGGTGACAAACTACAACGAAGGTTCATCGCTCCCATCATTTGTTCAGCTGAGTTGAAAGATCGACAGAACCAGCCCTGCCCCGTCCATTTGTCTTGCTCCCGCCACGCACCATCAAAAAAACAAATTCTGTTAAAACCGAGGATGTAAAAATTATCATTCTGAAGAGGTATGCTCTGCGGAATATTTTCCGGCTTTTGGGCTTCCATCCAGAGTATCCCTTCAATTTCCGCTATTCGTAGAATCTCCTGTGGATTCCCGGTTTTATTTTTATAAATTTTATCGTTTCTGTTTTTCCAAATGTACCACAATAACCATGGAAAATAACTAAAATCATAATCCTTTGGAAGTCTCCAAAAAAGGTAATCCATATTTTGATAAACTGAGGAGGAGGGAAAAATTCCTGGAGATGAGGGGATGGATGAAAGAGCCCATGCCTGTAGAGCAGGGGGGCACTCAAAGAGGACATGATTAATAGTTTCCTCCTCCGCTCCACATAGACTACATCTTATATCACACTTCACTCCTCGAGTGGCCAAGATCTTAGAAACAGGGAGAGTGCTAGAAAGAATTTGCCAAAGAAAGTGTCGCAGTTTTGGAGAACAGCGTAACTTCCATACCAATGCATAAAGTGGTTTGATATCCGGGCCGAAGGAAGGCGTAATGGTACCTTTATCAGGAATGCATGTTTCCGTTTTGTACCCTGATTTAACCGAGTATTTCCCCGATTCAGTAAAGTGCCAACCAGATGAATCGGCTCTCTTGAATCTACTGATGGCGATTCCTTTAATGATTTTCACATCCTGTGGACATATGTATTATTCTTTCTACGTATAATGTAGTATAGTCAATGAAGGGGAAATTACTCAAAATAAATGAATTCCCTTGAGTGTTTAGACCAAAATTTACCAATAAAATCTTCTAATACTAAAAGAGGAATATCCTCAACAGAGAGATGGTCCACGTCATTTAAAAAATTAACCAATGAAAATGTTTTATTCTGCCACATCATTCTCGCATCTGTCGACAAATGAAAAAATATGCCTTACGTTTAGCTTCATATTAATTAGCTATGGCCCATTTCAAGTCCAACTTCCCAAAATCTAATCTCCAATGCATTGATCGACTCTGGCTGTCCCACTTCCCGTTTCTGGAAAAAAAAATCTGGTTGTTCCACTTTGTCTTCCCGTTTTAGTTCTCTGCAAATGGTAATCGCCATTACTGTGCCCCTTCTTGATGAATCAGTTATGCTCTTTACTCTCTTCTTTATTGTTTCGTTCCACTTTCCCTTTGTTTCTACTCCTATATAAATGGCTAAACAGCTTCCGCTAAACATACATCCAAGCAAATCTGAAAACCTTGACTCAAAAATCTTAAGCTATGGCTCCCATATCCACCCACAAGTCTCCGAGGGTTCGTATTTTTTTGAGACCCTTTTTGTAGATCTTATGAAATTTCTTATGATTGTTGTTTGATTTATTTTTCATAACAAAAAAACACAGAGACGAAGATAATTAAGTAGACTGCTCAGACAATAACTCACTTCTCTCTTAGTCTCTGCAATGTAGCAGCCTCTCACAGCCACTAGACCAACCATCGCTGTCACCTCTTTATGCCCTCTCCGTCATCCACCGCCTCTTTGTACCTTCCTCTTCATCATAGTCCTCATCATCGCCACTTTCTACACTCTCCACCCCCCAGACGCAACTCCTCCTCTCCTCTTCTCACAAAATCCCCTCACTCTCCGCCGCCTCTTCCTCTCCTCCGCCTCCAACGCCACCGTGTCCTCTTACCTCCGCGCTCTAACCCGTCACTCTCACCTCGCCGGAACAAAACCCTCTTCAGACACTCTCAACTACATCCTAAACCACTTCCAAAGCCTCGGACTTGACACTCACATAGCCGAGTACAAAGCTCTCCTCTCTTATCCTACGCACATCTCCGTCATGGCGCAGTTTAGCAACAACACAACTATAAAGTTTGACTTAAACGACGTTCCCGGAGACGATGTCGTTATGCCTTACCACGCTTACTCCCCGTCTGGAACGGCGCATGGTAACGTCATGTTCGTGAACCATGGCGAGGAGAGAGACTACCTTGCGCTTGAGTTGATCGGAGTGAGCGTTAGAGAATGTGTGGTGTTAGCGAGAAAGGGAGAGTCTTTGGGGAGAGGAGGGATAGTGAAGATAGCTGAGACTAAAGGTGCGCTTGGTGTGATAATATACGCCCGAGAACAACGGTGGTGGACTTGGTGGTGTTGAGAGAGGTACGGTGATAAGAGGGATCAGAGATCCGGTTAGTCCGGGTTGGCCCAGAGTTGTCGGAGGAGAGAATCTGAGGTTGGAAGATGGTCGTGTCGCTAAGAGATTCCCAAAGATTCCATCTTTGCCTTTGTCTCTCCACAATGCAGAGATCATGTTGGCTTCTGGGGGGGGGGGAGCTAGAGCTCCGGTGGAGTGGCGGAACTCGGGTCGGGTTAGGTCAACAGGTTGGCCCAGGGCAGACAATTGTTGAGAACTATGGGAAGGAGTTCTTTTGTGTATGCTAATGATTTTGATAATTTTGATTTTGTTGGTTTATCCATAAAATTGTGAAGTCAATGGCGATATATAAAAAGGTTTGAAATCGTGAGTTTCGTAGAACTCACCTACAATCCTTAAACTAAAATTGGAATTAAAATTTCTGAAAGATGTTTAAAACACTTAACAACACATTTAGTTTTCCAACGAAATCTTTTATAGTTTTGGATCTCGACCCATAAAGCCAAATGCTTCAAATGGTGATCGACACCACTATATCAAATATTCAAAAGCTCTTATTTATTGCACCAAAAAAAGAAAAAGATCTTATATACTCACTTCAACTTTTCATTCTTTGACCATTGTACGATTGAATAAAATTATTTATGAAAAAATTTACGTCCCTTATGCCATTGACTTCACAATATCATGAATCAACTAGGGCCGGCTCAAATACTAGCGTGAGCAGTGCGATCGTCACTGAACCTATCCATGATATTAAAGATCTAATTTTTCAAAAAAATATTTTAAGATTTTAAATTTTTGAAAGAAAAAATAATTTTAAGCACAAAAAATATTCATATAATCTAAATATCTTTTTTAATTTATATGTTTTCATATTTAAATTTAATAACATTTCACAGAATATATTTTTAAAAAAGTTATGTTAAAATTATGCTTTTTAATTATTAAGTTATGTTAATCTTTTTTAATATTATTAAACAACAAAAAGTTTTATGGTAGTATTTTATATATGATATTGATTATATAAGAGTAAGAAGACAATAAACTAATAGATATAGAATATTTAGTCTTGCGTTTATATATTATGCATTATGTTATTGAAATAAAATCCAAAAGATGTAAATTTTTAGAAATTTCCAACTAAAATAAAACAGGACCAAAAACAAATAGAATTCTAAATTGCTCACCATGTCTTATTACGAACAAATATGAAACACATTATGGTTGATAACAGAATAAACATAAAATGTAATATTTAAATATATTTATTGTTACTTCTATTGCTTTGTAGTATCAAAATACTACCAGAAAAGCTGTTGAATAATTATAAAACTTGATCAATCATTTGAAATAGAATGCAATAGTTCACTTTAGAGATGCTTTTGGAGAGAGAAAGGCAAAGATGTTAAAAATGGTTACTATTGAACGTGACATTTATTTTAAATTGTTTTGTGACATGTACAAGAAAATGCTGTATAATAAAAAAATCAGATTTTTGAATATATTTATATTGGAAATATATTTTTAATGTATAATTTTAGAAAGAATTAGAAAGAATGATGCTTTTAGTAAGAACATGCAATGTCAGCGTTAACTATGTAATACGAAAAAATAGAAAGATAATGAAAAAGTGACAAAATTCAAACATTTAAAAGATTTGAGTGTAAGCCTAAAATAATTTTTTTATGTAATACTATTTCCAATAATGCAATATATGTTTCCATCATTATTTGCGTATCGCATTCTAATAATTAAAATTTTGTTTCATAATTTAAATTTTATAAAATACAATATATATATATATATATATATATATATATACATATATATATATATATATATATATATATGTGTGTGTGTTATATATATTCTTAATAACATAATTGGCAGTTTAAAGTAGGAATATGTATCGGATAAAGTACTATAGCCGTACCTACCTTTATAATAGTTTAGCCTAGATGGCAATGAGCTCCGGCAAGCTTTAACTGATTAAGATGTGCTTTCAAGTGGTGTAAAAAGAGTTCTAAAAACACCACTGAAGCTCACGCTAGGTGATTTTAAATTCGTTATATTTTTATTATTGAAAACTATATATAACATGATGATGCTAAGCTGAATAAAAATAAAAAAAAATCTTAGTTATCATCTAATTATCTTGCTAATCTAGATGTTTATGTAGCATATGCTAAATTTAGAACTCATTTAAACTTTGTTTAAATTTATTATCATTAAGTTCTCTTTATATTGTCTTCTATCTTCAAAACGAAATATAAACTAACGTACGTACACTTTTTACTTTGTTTCGACCGATTGATTAAGTTCATCAGTCTAACCAGGTTATGCAATGGTTATACATATCAAAATTCTCTTATTAGTGTGACCAAATAAACCAAAATTTTCTAGCTAGATTGTTTCAATAAAAATAGTTAAACCAAAGCTTTGGTTTAATATAAATACCAAAGTTACTTTTCAAAAAACAAATATAAATACCAAAGTTGTCTTACATTTAGTATTTAATGAATATAAAGTTCTAATGAATGAATTTCTTACAGAATCACAACTGAGCTACTATTTATATAGGATGAACTAGAAACTTCTTTCAAACAATTATCAAATCAACAATCCTAAAATATATAAATGTGAAAAATTATTTCATTAATGATGTAAAATATATATTAGAAACTAATCAAAAGAAAATAAATATTATTGTTAGCTTCAACATCATCCAAAATATTGTACTTCGACAACTTTTTTCAAAGAAAAATTAAATAATAAATAAAACAAAAACATTAAACTACATTACTCATCTTTAAGGTGTTAGACGTGTTAGTCTTTTTATTTTAAAATCTTTGTCATAAAAATTTAAAACTTAATTTTAGATTATAGTATTAATTGTCAGAAAATAGAAAAACTATATAAACATTCAGTTAAACTTGTTAAAAATATAATTGCTAGATATTTTTTAAATAAACACGAGTAAACAAATGTTACCTATTAGTTAGAATTAAAAAAGTAATAAATTTAAGCATATTTTCCGTGCGTAGTGCGGATACTGGCCCTAGTATTCATTAATGGGGGCATAAATCCCAGAAAAAGAATTAAGTGTTATGAAATGGTGGATGAGCCCTAACCAAGCCCATGTCGCCTTAGACTATATACCCATTAGGGGTTTACTTATGTATTAGGCTAAGGTCCATAGTGTTATGTATCCTACGGTTTACACCTTATGTAATCCTTATATAAAGGAACCTCATGCTATGAATAAGATATACTAATCCTTTCACAACACGTTATCAGCACGATAGACTCTAAAAACCCTAAAGCTCAAAAGCCAACAAAATTTCTAAAACCCTAATCTCAATCTCTCTCGCTCCTCAATCGATGGCGAACTTTAAACGACTCGTTCTCTCAAACCGTGAGGACCCAGACGACGAGTAATATATCAAATTAAAGCCCCGGACGAGGCGAATCGTTCTGTGAAAACGTCTTGTCAATCCGACATCTGACGCGCCCGCACGCTCCATTACAGTGAACGCCGTCAAACCTGGAAAACTGCATACGAATTAAAAAGCTAAGTTTTCTCATAAACCCTAAGCTTTTCATAAACCCTAATCTTCTTTACCTCATAGAATAAAGACTTTGGATGATATCTAATCTTGTTTACAAACTTGATATCAGCTTGATTCAATCTTTTGATTGCAACTCAAAAGAAACAAACATCAAAGGAGCAACACATTCCCTCTCTAAAGGTGGTCCGATTTACATCCTACAAGAAAAGGTTCTTCTATAAACCCTAATTTAATAGAAACAGTACTCTAAGTATGGAATCAAGAAATATATGATAGGATATCGGATAGACTGAGTGATTACTTGATCATATAGAACCGGATGATAGGATTTTAAAAGCGGTTGTTTGAAGAACCCTAATTATCACTCCTTTAAACCGATTTGTTCTTCTAGTAATTGATTGATTGTTTATGCATTGAAACCTAATCATATTGTCGATCAAGGGGCCTTGAAAACCCTACTTTGATTCGCCTATACCATGTTTAGGTTGCTAGAAAGTTGTTTCCCCATACTCGTAGGAAACCCTAGCCGCAATCATGCATGAACCCTAGAACCATATTTTCCTTTTTCGGTTAAATTGATCCCTTGTCGAGTTTGATGCTTTTGGAATGTTTCCATATTTGTTTGATTGAGAGTTTAGGTTGATAGAAATAAAAGTAAACCCCTAATGGGTATATAGTCTAAGGCGACATGGGCTTGGTTAGGGCCCATCCACCATTTCATAACACTCCCTCTTGGATGCCATAACCATATAGAGCTTATACCATGCTCAATGTTGCCTCATTAAAACCTCTCCATGGAAAACCAAAACCCAATGGGAAAAATGGAAACCACAGACAGGAAAAAGAGTACAACACATGATACTCCCTCTGATTTGGACATCGCAGAAAGGTCTTCCAATCTATGCATCCTAATCTCGAATTTGGAAATTCTCTAAAGTTATAAGATCTAAAATTTGGATGATATGAGAATTTAGGGAAATTTCCATTTTTCAAACTTTCCATTTTTGAAAATTTCCATTTTTGAAATTTTCCATATCCTGAAATTTCCATATTCAAAACTTCCATTTTTCAAAATTTCCATTTTTGAAACTTTCCATTTTTGAAAATTTCCATTTTTTTAAAAGTTTCCATTTTTGACTTTCATGAATGTTAGGGTGATAGATTGATTGTTTATACACACCCATGAACTTGAAATTGGAAGTTTAAAGGATAAACCCTAAAATATGGATTGCTTGAAAATTTTAGGAAAGTTTCCATTTTGATTGATCTTATGAAAGTTAAGATGCTAGATTGTTTGAGATTACACTCACATGAATTTGGAAACTATATATTATAAGACCTAAAATTTTGATTGCATGAGTTCAGGAATATTTCCATTTTGAAATTTTAGGAATATTTCCATTTTTGAACATTTCCATTTCGATCATATGCATGGTCATGGTCGATCGTCCTACCCGACATCGACCTGGTCGATACCTTTGATCTTATCTCGACCTTGAACCACCTAAAGGCCTTGAAACCTTAACTCCAAAATCTTAAAATTGTTAGGATGCTTCTTGGCTGAGTATGATTGCTTGTTTGATCAATGAGACATGGTTGATCACTTTATTGTTTGATCTCAACCGTGTGTCTTTTCTCGCCCATGGATTGTTAAAATCCTAGTCTCTAAATTAGACCTATAAGGGCCTTGAAACCCTAACCCACATTGCGAGAACTCATTGATTGATTTTGCTTAATTTCATGAGATATTTTTTGATGCATTCACTAGAACTATTACCCGGTCTTGAAACAAACCGAGGTCTAAACCTTGTCGACCTTGAAATCGACCTAGGATTGTTTTGCATCTCATCGTAGCAATCATACATAACCGTGTGACCATAGCATATCGACCATACATATCCCACATCCACACTGTTCTAAAATAGAAATTGTTTTTGGTGAAGTAACCTAATGTGAAAAACCATGTGTGTTGATTGGTTGATTGTTTGAATTGGTCGATAATATATGATCTCAAAAGTCGAAAACCTCAAGCTATAATCATTAGACACAAAGATTATTATGTGTTGATTGGTTGATTATTTGATTGCTTGGTCGAAGATAATAACTAAACCTCGACCTAGGACATATAAAATCCCGACCTTGAAGATCGGTTTGATAACCTCGTCCTAGGCCCAATCCGACCTTAAAATCGGATCAAAACCAGGTTTAACTTGGTGTATTGTCGACCTTGAAACTCGACCCGACCAAGCACATAATCTGAACCAAATCTATTCTAGACCCAAGGTCGAACCTGATCTATCATACCTATACTCGACCTAAAACATGTCTTGGACATAACCGCGTCCATAACAATAGTCCACACGGCTACATGAACCATTTTGGTCGCAGCCGTGGTCGATGACAGAGACGTGGTCGAGACCACTATAATGTGAGTCATGGTTGATCGAACCACTATAACAAAAGGCCTGTGGATGTCAAACCCATTCAGACACGTGGTTGAGACCAGACCCATGGTATTTCCACCACAATTTTACCTTGCCTAAAGGCATATGGTCGTGGCTATTAACAAATCATATGGTCGAGGTTAACAAACTCGGACCGTGGCCGTAGGAACCACAATAACCGTGGTAGTGGACCCAAAATTTTGGCCATGGTCAAGGGCATGTAAGCCGTGGTATTTCTAAACCACAACACCGACCAGTAAATCATTGAGCCATACGTGTGGAAAGTAAAACCATTTGGGACTAAGACATATAGAGCTCCCCAAACATATTCGTGACCTCTATCAAGAGAGTCCAACAGGGGAAGAATCTAAATGTCCATTTGGTCCAAGATGACAATTGTGATAATCAAACATAAACTTATGGATTATGAAAGATATAGTTGTCTAAATGAATAAGCTAAAATTCGATAATAAAAGTTTATAAATGAGTGTATAGTCGGTCTAATAAGACCCACGGCTAAGGAATTGCCTAAAGGGCATGGATTTTATTCACCCATACAGACCCATTGAATGGTTTCCAAATAGAAACAATGGGCAAAGGAAACAAAGTTCCTTGACTTTAAAGAAAATTGCCGAAAAGCCTTATAAATTGGTCAAGACTATACATGAATACTCTACTGATCCAAATTATGCTAAAGATCACTATGATAAGGTCTTAAAGCCATGGTAACCAGAGAGGTTAACCCACGAATTTAGCACTTAATGGCATGACTTGATTAGCCATCTAAGTCTAAACTTGATGCAAAGAATGCAAATGCAAAGAATGAAAATACATATGGCACAAAGAGTTATCCCATAGAATCTCACGTTGTGTAGCATGTACACAAGGGAAACTCTTAAGGCTTTATTGTCCTAAACACCACGAGTAGTATGGTCATGAGGGGAAGTGAGGACAAATCCATAGTCCATGACCACACTACAAATCCGTGGATCATGGTTTACCTATGAGTCATTTGTGGTTCACACACGGTTCATCCGTGATACACCCATGAACCAAACGTGGTACATTCCATGGCTCATCCATGAGATAGACTATGACCTATAAAGGTCCAAAGATTAAGAACATCATGAATTCACATAGACCATTACCTATAAGGTCTATAACTCCCATCCTAAAGCTCAGGGACGAAATGAATTTACATGTATATAAGATTGATATGCATCAGGCCATATAAGTGAGCATAAATATTCCCATCTAAGAATGATCAAGGATCATTAACCAGACATATACCTCCTTGAGAAAATCAGGAGAAACCACCACAAAAATATGTGCCATATAAGATGGATTGGGAATATATGTTGGATATGAATAAGACTTTCTCCTATGAATTATGAAAGACACCTTGAGCCAAATATGGGTGATCAAATTGGCAAGGTACACGGATTACATGAGACCAAATGAATCCGACTATCCAACATTAGAGTGAGAAAGTTATAAGCTGAGTAAAGAATAAAGAATAAAAGAATAAAAGAATGAAATTGTATTAACCATCATTGTCTTGGCAAGATCCTCATATTTGAGAATATGATCATATGATATAAAGCTAGTAGAACTAGATGCCAGACATATTGACCCAAAGAAAATATGACTAAGTCATAAACCAGCTTGCACCACGAAATTGATGTCTTAAAGAGACACAATCAAGTTGCTACTGAGTCTATACAAGATAGACCAATATGTTCCAAAAGATAAGAAATCCTCGGAAAGAAAAGAAAGAAATGGTGCATATCCGAGTTTAATGGAAACCAGACCAGACATTAGAGATAAAAGCTGGCCAGCTGTACATCTAAGGTACCAGACCATGTAGCTTGGGACGCCAAGCTGCAAGTTGATACAGGTCCTAGATAATGAAATCTCAAAACTGATTAAATCATGTCTGGAACATTATGGAACCACATCAAAGTGTCGACACATAAAAGATACATTCATTCAAAGATAAGATTGATGGTAGCACTTGAAAGAAATGAGGATCAGAACCCACATGAAATAAGAATGCATTCGTGGGTTCATTCATTCTAAATTCCAGATGAGTGCATTGGCCATACATATAAGAAAGACACCATCTGATGATATAAACCAGTGAAAAGTCTTGTGAAAGATAAGAAAATCGTGAGAGATGCTACTAATAGCATCTAAGCATTGCTTGTTACACAAGGGTACTCACACGGACTAAGGAACATATTATAAGGAGATAAACTCCTATATGGTGGTTGCTACTGCTCAGATTCGAAATCTGAAAGGTCTGGATCAATATATGAGTGTAAAGTAAGCAAAGAATAGATCACTGGATAAAAGAGAATAAATGGTACCAGAAAGATGAGAAAGAAACTCTCTTGAACAGCTTTGTTCCTAAGCTGATGATGGACTGAAAATGCAGCTGCATAAAGTATGCATAGAGTATGAAAGACTAAGTAAAGAGTTTGGTAAAAAGTTCCATGAGAACAATCAGTCCATACATATTCTTACAAAAGAATTATGAATCCCTTGTGTTCATACCAATTAGCCTAAAGAAAGGTCAAATAGAGATCATATATGTGCGTGTGTGCATGACATAAGATCAGCACGCCTAATTATGAAATTGGTATGATGGATGGTCGTATGAATGGAACCACAAATGGTCCATACCAAGTCCATAACAAAGATCATATCTGACCATACCATTGATCAGTCCATGACCTAATATATACATACTCTAGCACGTGGTATAAACCATGGTAAGAAGGTCATGGCATTGCAAAAGATAAGAAAGATTGATAGCCATACTTAAAGGTCTACGAGTGTAGAGCTATAGCCCGGTTATGAAAACCTACTGCAGTAATGATCATTATGATCTTGAGACACTCATGAGAAGAATATGGACGTGTATAGATGATGTCTATAACACATGGATCGATCAATGAAAGATCGACCATAATGGATAAACCATTGGCATACGCGGCCAGCATACATCCATAAAGGATAGATGCACCAGATCATAAGGAATGTGACTTTGAGTTACATATAGTACCATGATCAGACCATATTGTTTATGAATAAGTTTTGGTCAAGACTCATCCGACCAGAACCTCATATGGTCGAAGACAAAAGTAGATAGGTCCATATGGACCAAGGCATCCGCGTGATAAGCCAAGGTTCGTACATGTTTGATTTTTAACTCAACGTGTCCAAAGCATTCGTGGTCTAGCCAAACAAGTATGTCCAGAAGATTCATGGGACATAAGGAGATATGTTAATAATGTTTGGCCGCGACCTAAAGGTCCATTTGATTGGAACCACGAATGACATCAATGTAGATGTACTGGTCGAGGATCATATATCCGACCAAAGTACAGATTTGATAAGTATAACATATGCTTTATACTAACCAAACAAAAGAGTGTTCTATTGATTTTGTTTATACAGGTTATATATATCAGACCAGAAGGTCCGCATATGTGTATGCTTATGGTTCGACCAGATCGTGGTCGGATGGTATGATGAGAAGCCTAAGTCCATCTACTCACAACAATCAGAAGGTTCGAGTGTTCCAAAGCCATTGAAGTGACTGTCCCAGCCGACACATTACCAGGTCATCTTCAGCATCAACATATAGGAGGCTTATGTATCAGATTGGATGCATAGATTGGAAGACCTTTCTGCGATGTCCAAATCAGAGGGAGTATCATGTGTTGTACTCTTTTTCCTGTTTGTAGTTTCCATTTTTCCCATTGGGTTTTGGTTTTCCATGGAGAGGTTTTAATGAGGCAACATTGAGCATGGTATAAGCTCTATATGGTTATGGCATCCAAGAGGGAGTGTTATGAAATGGTGGATGGGCCCTAACCAAGCCCATGTCGCCTTAGACTATATACCCATTAGGGGTTTACTTATGTATTAGGCTAAAGTCCATAGTGTTATGTATCCTAGGGTTTACACCTTATGTAATCCTTATATAAAGGAACCTCATGTTATGAATAAGATATACTAATCCTTTCACAACATTAAGAAAATAGTTTCTTAACGGATACAACAGAATTAATGAAAATGAATTAAAAGACGAAAAATTATATTTACAATGGATTTACCAACATAAATTCAATTCAAACGATTTCAACACCATAACTTCATTCTTAAAATAATCTATAATTGGATCAATATTTCCAATAAAAACCACATAAATAAACTATAATATAAGCCAATAAAATCATAAACTAAATATAAGATAAACTTAACTATAATATTATCTATATAATATGTTAATATTTATTTCTTAATTAATTAATTATTCTGATATTAATTGATTATTTCAATATCGTAACAAATATATATATATATATATATATATATATGTATATAATATTATACTAATAACTCATCTTAAAATGATGAAAAATATGACAAATCAGTAAAATCAATTCTCAAATAATATTTATAAAGAATAATAATAATAATAGTTTGTTAATATCTTTTTATTAATTAGTGTTTTCAATATTAATTTATTATTCATAGATCATAGCAAACATATATTATATATATATATTAAGATAGAATTTTAAATAATATTATTATACTAATGACTCATCCCAAATTATGGCGAATATTATAAATCACCAAAATCATGTCTTAAATTATAATATACTTCACAAAATTATAATAGTATAATAATATAATAATAATTCTAATTTTTAGATCTTACCAAGTGATTTTAAAAGGTTCTCGCCATTTCCAACATCAAGCCTTCTCCCTAATTTTCTTCTTTTTGTTTTACCATCGGCTCGTAATATTCTTTTCATCTTTCATTTCGGCAGCGTGCTCTCGTAATTTAACTTTTATCAATAGTTGGTTTTGTATAGGTAAATGCTATGTCCTTTCAACATTTGAAACCAAAACGGAAAAAAAAACAAGAATAGTTACGGGAAATTGTTTAAAGTACCACATTTCTACTATCATCTTTTATGTTTACTTTAATCGTTTTTATCTTTATTTTTTTAAGAAGAAAAATAACATCCATATAGTTAATTAATCTAAAATTTAAGGTTTAAGGTTGAGGGTGTGATAAAGTTTTAGAATGTAAAATTTAGGATTTTAATTAATATAAGAATTTTTTATCTTTTAATAAATAAAATATTTTTGAAAATATATGTTTACTAAGGATCAAGATGAATAATGATACTAATAATATGATAAACATGAAAATTCCCTAATAGTTACTTAGAGGAGAAAAATAAGTACACAGCAACAACAACAATCCAGCACAATTGCTTTGTGTTATATTTGCTGGATTGCTGTTGTTGTTGTTTACTAATTTTTCTACTTTACGATTTATTTTTGTAGGACAATAGTCAATATTCAATAATGCAATTTCGTGTTTAATCCTTGGCGTATTCGCTACATAACGAAAAGGTTACTTGCAAAGTACATCGAAATTTCGGTTCAGGTTGCCCATCATCACCTGTCCCGTCGTTTTTCCTGACCAGAGAGGAGACGCAATCCCTGGCTTCTACTCTACACACTTTCTCCCACTCTCTAAGCACCAAAAGAAAAACACACCATTATGTGTTAAAACAAATTTCTATTTTCTCTCAGTTGTATATGTTTTGTATAGCTAACTAAATAAGATGGCAATCTCCGGTAACGCCGTGGCATTTCTCCGGCGACGGCTACTCTCAACAACGCTAATCCAAGTCACGGCTCTCGACGGCATCGTGAACGTCAATTCCCTCTTCTCGCTCGCTCTTTTCCTCGGCCTCACAGCAAGCGGAAACACCACCTTCCCGGTTTCCTCCGCCGCGGGAAACCAACATCTTCGCCTATGCATCGCCGCAAAAGGCCCTATATTAGCGGAAAGGCTAGTCTCAAGCCACGTTTACTCTTTCAGCTTCTTTCTCTTCTCCAGCCTCATCGCTATGTCTCTTAAGCAAGCAATCAGGACAACGACCAATGGGAGCGTTGTCGAGGAGGAGGAGGCGCGTGTGTCAAACGCGGGAATGGGTCGCGTGAATTCGGCTGCTTTGAGAGTTGGGATCGTGGCGTCGTGTGTTGGATCTGTTTTGGGATGTGGGTTCTTGACAGTGGCTTTAGTGGATCTTGTTCAGGTCAAGCTTGGGCCTTTGGAATGTAAGAAAAGCTTTGACACACTTGCAGCCATTGTTCCTCTTGTTGTGCTTGTTCCTTCTGCACTTCTTTTCTACGTCTTACTTGTTCTCTACGCTTTCATTTATTAACACTTTATTAATATCTAAACAACACTTCTTGTTAAAGATTTGAGTTTGCTTTTAATTAGATCATTTAGATGGTCAGAGAGAGATAAATCTCCTGAGCTGTGTTACTCTGCCACACCACGCTGAGTTGAAATACACAAATATAAACATTTAACACTACACAGAGAAACACAAATATTCTCTCTACCTTGTCCTCTACGCTTTATCTTTGGATCTCTACATTACTTATTCGCTTAAAAGATTGAGTTGCAGATTCGCTTAACTGCCATTTCATGCAAAACTCGAATGTTTTTAAATGTACGCAAAACTAGTCTTTGAATTAATATTAGACAGAGAGATTAATAAAGCATCATTAATACAGTTTCTTTCCAGCAAGTCAAACAAAGAAAAGATATTTGATCGAAAAAGTTCTATGACTTGAAGATTCTAATAATACAGTGAACCAGCAAAAATAGCAAGATACGGGGAATGTTAGAAGGAAACAAATAAAGACATGGGGTTGTAACAGATGCCTTTCCACCAGTTTCCTCCGGATGCGTCCAGCGAGTTGTTTCCACTAGCATCATTGTCTTCTTTGCGATGAGCCTTGTTAACCTAATTGATTAATCATTTTTTGTCACAGATATTTACCTTGAAATAATCAACGGTTAAAGTGAACGAGGTGAATATCTGTAATATGGATTTATCATTAGGATTCACGGTAGGGTAAGTATGGTTACTGGTGGATCCAGAAGAAGAAGATGATCCCACCTTTCCTTTATCTTCCATTACTAATTTGTGTTTTCTAATACTAATCGGTGTTTAGATAAAAGCAGATAAACGTGTAGACAAGATGATGAAGAAACAAGAAGAAGATAGTTTGATGAGGTGTATAGCCACAACAAGATCAGTGGGTATATATGGAGACAATGCTTGTTACTATGATCACATGACAATTCAAACCAAAATAACTAATCTTTAGCCTCTTTGAGATTCAATTGATTCGGTTTGCTTTTTGGGATTTTTTCTAATCAAATTATTCTTGAAACATTGACAACTCTTGTAGAAATAGTTGTACTAAAAGATGTCAAGAAAAAGAATACTTACCACTTCTAAATTGTAGGAACCGAAATCTGCGCTGTTAATTTTAGTTAATGGAGGAAAGTAGAGATTCTCGACTTTCCTTGAGGATCCGAATTCTCTACGTAATCACACGAATACAGAAAAAAAAATCTCGTATAAAGTTGCGAAGAGACGTTTTATTGATTAAGATGAAAAAGTTTACAGAATTTCATCAAAAAAGTGCAAGAAATCGGTCAACAATGGAAAACAATGAAACAAATCAATAAAAATGTTCTAAACAAACAAAACAAAAGAAATTTCCATCGATACTCAAAGGAGAACATGATGAGAGCCTCATTGGGCAATGAGTGAGCATAATGGCACCACTGAGCTGATGAGAGAGAGAAATGACGACATTGACCATCTAGAGAGAGAGAGAGATGCGACATTGACCATCTAGAGGGAGAGTATGGCGACATTGACCATCTAGAGAGAGAGATGGCAACATTTAGTTGATGAGAGAGGAGTTGGGCAACATTGGATCCAAGGAGAGATAGTATGGCGACATTGACCATCTAGAGAGAGAGAGATGGCGACTTGACCATCTAGATAGAGAGAGATGGTGACACTGAAGCCAAGGAGAGAGAGAGAGTTGACGACATTGGAGCTAGAGAAAGAGAGATGGCAACATTTAAGCCAAGGAGAGAGATATATAGATGGAAACATTGAATCCAAAGAGAGAGAGAGTTTTATATACTATTGAAAATATTACCTAATATGTGTGATGTTTAAGTAAAATTCCCTTATATAATAGGTATGTAGAATATTAAAAGATTAGTCAAACTTAAAAAATTATAAAACAAGGCACACTTGACCAAAGATTTTGAATTGACTCAGTTTATAGTGAAGTTGGAAGGGAGTTGGTCTACTGACTCTTGAGCTGATTGGTCTGCCCCTTCACATTGTTGACGGTCTCTGAATCGCCTTCAGATTGATATATTATTCGACCATGGCTTGTACTTTCTTGTTGAGACTTTCTTCTTTTGGATTTGGAAAAGCCCAAACACTGATTTCCTAATAAGAAAAAGGCCTCCATATTTTGCATCAAGCTCATTAGCTTCTCCTAGTCTAAAACTTCATTGATCATATCGATTAGGCTCAGAAACAGCCCAATAAACCAAACTATGATCCTAGGCTTAGCTAGTTTGTGCCATGCTCTATTTTCCTTAACATATATGCTGGTCCGGATTGCATCAGTAGCACATTCTTTTGGTACCGTACCCTATTCGGTCCACGTCCTTGCGGTTTGAATCATAGCTTTTTGCCGAAGCAACGTTTTAGTAGCTTCTCATCGTCTTTCCAGTATAACATGCAATTGTCAATAAAGACATCTATCATCTGCGAAGGAAACCCAATACTATAAACTAATTTCAGAATCTCATAATAATAATAATCAGCGGACACGTTGTCTACTGGTAAATACTCTTTAAATAACTTTACCCATGCATCCATGCATTTTTTAGGTAAATTATGATCAGTTTTAAAATTCATCATCTTAGTTGCTAGCGAAAATTTAGAGAGACTTTCTCTACAACTAGTGTAGATTTGTTGATTCACATCATATTATCATCAATTGTTATAGTAGTTTCTAAAAATGCATATGCAACCATGTCGTGAACAATATCATGAATCTACAATCTGCTTCCTCGGTAGTCAATCAAGTCAGTTTATGACGGGAAATCCGTTGAACAAATCACTCCGTGCCTCCCCTCAAGCACGCCAGATTTACTTTGATAAGCGCACTGGCTGACTACGAGATCAGTCTCACCTCGAGTTTGACTACGGAACAGAACCCCACCCGTGCTTATTGATTGATAGAATAATACGTATATAAGAGAAGGCTGCTTTGTGGAGTGATCTTTATCGAAATGAATTAAGTAAGGGCACTATGTTCAGATTCTGAACCAAAGCACTAGTTGAGGTCTGAAAGCCTTATGAACAGAAGTAATAAATACATCGGGGAAGAAGCGGGGTAGAGGAATTGGTCAACTCATCAGGCTCATCCTGTCCCGCACTAAGTAAGGGTTTCATTATGTATCACTCTCCCCGTCATTCTCTCATTTTCATTTTATATTGTGACTCATTCTCTTCTTTCTTTTCGTCTGTTTGTGCATCTTTCTTTCTCCCATGCTTTCCTTCGGTCAAACCAACGATTATGTTCTCAAAGTAATAGAGAGATCCTTTTCTAGTTAGACTTCTATCAATGCAATGAAAGAACCATCCCTTCCTATTAGCTTGTCTTGTCAGATAGAAAGAAAATTAGACCCCAAAGAGAAAGAGCCCGTTGGGGGTGAAGGGGTGGGGGTTTACATACAACCGAGACAAAGTGGTTTATGTTTGAATCTCAGAAGCATTCTTATCATTCAGTTTCCTCGTTCTATTTAATGAATAATAATTTCTTCTTGGTATTTGTAAAGGTGGGATACCGGACATCTTTCTATGTCTTTTTTTCCATTTTTTATTTACACATCTTTCCCGATTTCGAGGAAGAGAATTATACAAGGTCTTTGCAAGTTGTATTACAACTTTCTCAGTTTCTTTTGAATTTTCGCCTCTTTACAACTAAAGAAGAAAAAGAGGCAAAATGGTTTTTATTACTAACCTTGTTTTATTCTATCGTATCGACCCTGTTTCTAAAAAAACGTCGTAAGTATCGAGGGTATTGTTTCCTCTTTTTTGTTTATTAGTTTGATTTTTTCCAGGGGACGTTCTTCCTTGTGCGATTCTTATCTTCTATTCATTGGAAAAGGGACTCGCAATGGGCTAATAACATACTATCTTTTTGCTTCTTTTTGGAGGAACGCCCCCAAAAATCCCTTTGTCCCTTTATCATTCTGAGTGTTTATTTTTTGTTTATAGGAAAAGGTGATTGTGGTGAAGATTTTTTGCGCGAACCGTCGCAGCTAACCGCCATGGTGTCGGGTGCTTGCATCATTTTCCTTTGCTTTAAGAGACCAGGAAAACTTGCTTTTTCGTTTTTCATTTAATTTCTATCGAGTATTGGTATAGGGATTTTTCGATAGCTTCGGCGCCGGGAGGAGAGAACATATCATGCCCCATTCCCTTTGTTTTTCTAGCCTTTCATTTATTTCTTTTTTTGGGGTTTATTCCTTTTTAAAGGAATATCCGGGCGGAGCGACAAACTTTGGTCCCCTTACTCTTTGGAGTATTGCTCTTTTTTCTTCCTTACTTTCCAAACCTGGAATGGCTAGAAGGGTGGATCGAGGGACTCTACCTCTTTCTTCTTTTATTGGGAATTCTTTTATTTGTGTGTGGCGAGGAAAAGAAATGACAAGAATATGGATAGGTTTAAACTTTGGAGTTGGCTTATAGAAAGATGGACACTAAGGATCGCGTCATTTTTGTTGCTTAGTGATGAAGGTGGAGGCTGACATGGTATATCTGTTATATAGCATTTTTTTCGGTGTCTCATGGGGTGTTCCTATTTTTGATTTGGCTAGAGAGGGGCCAAAGTAAGACAGTGAAAGAGTGTAACTGCCGTTTTCACGTACCGAAAGGCAGGCCCTTGTATCATGCTTACTTTGCTTTTGTTTGGCTTGCTTCCATGATATAAGGGGAAGGGGAGTGGTGAGGAGGACCCCTTCAAGCAGACTACTTTACTAGCTTGAATTCATTCAAAGTACAGGAACTGCTTTAACAAAAGGGCTCGAACTACAGTGATCTGTGACCTTCTTCCCTTAGTCTGGGAGGTAGGTTATGTAGGTGACAACCTTTAATAGGTTGTTTCGATCCCAAAGGGAAAAATAATCGATGAGTAGTATGCCTGGTAAGAACCTTCTCAAGTAGAGAAAGATCATTTTTTATAAGAAAGATGCTAAGGCCGATATTCCGGATGTTAAGAATCGCCTCTTATGCTTCGCCAGCACCCAATAAGGACCACTTAGTGCATTAATAATGACCACTGGAGAAGATCCTTTGCCTCTGCTCTTTGATAGAGCCGCTCAAGGAGTTGCTTCTTTTATCGCTTTACTATTTTTGCTTCTTTGCCAATCGAAAGAGGAAGAGATTGCCATACTGTTAAGGATACATTGTCCATGTCTATTCTCTATGAAGGCTGTTCCTATTCATATTCAAATTGTTAGATAGCTTCTATCTTTCAGTTTATATCCTTGGTTCTTGAGGTTCTCAAGTTTCAATCCAGATGTAATGGATTGTATTTCAACCTCGGGATAATAACTATATGCGTAAATTGCTTGACGATCTATCCAAAAGGAGCCGTGTCCATGCGGTTTTCCTCTCTCGCATAGAGCCAACCTTACTCTATGTGCTGTCATGGATGGGCTACCATCCTTTTCCATTCCAATACTTTACATGTTAGCTCGTCTCTGTCTTCGTCTTTGTGTCTGCCGATTCAATTGATGCTGCTCGTCCGTTAGGATGGCTCGACGTGGATCCCTGTTTTTATTCCTAATTCCACCTTCTTGACATAGTTTCCGTCTCTTGAATACCAACTTTCTGCAGGGGTGGATTGAGCGGCGGCAACGTCCGGAAGGTATGATTTTGTAGTAGATGGCCCCTTCCCTTCATGAAACGGCTTAAGAGCGTCTCGCCTTGGTCAGCGAGAAGAAAGATAGAAAAGAAAGAACGTATGAAATCCTTAGCTCCACCACGTGTTAAGCATACGATAATTTAGACTGCTACCAGCCGCGGGAATTCCATAGCTGTTAGCTCTGACCCCATCCAAGTTACCTTGAAATGACTAGGAGCTCGCATGAACCCATATCAACCCATCTTCAATCAAGAGAACCGTAACTAGCTGGAAGAGGAAAAGAAGTAGATTAGGACTGCCTTTTAGCATTAGCTGGCAGGGAACTCAGAGAGAGTTCGGCAGGAAGGGAAGGATATCTTCAACTTAAACTTCAACTAGCGTAAAGGGAGAAAGAAAAGAACTGGAAATGCATTGGACGATTAAATTATGAATGAAAATCGCAACTACTGGTACAATAGATATATAACGGTACTACTGGCCCACTATCGCTAGACGGAATGACACTAGCACACTCAGCTCTTTAGCTATTATGCTTGGTAGTAAGGCGAGGAATGATAGCAAGAGTGCTTTACGAGAAAGAACCCCCTTTTTTTATTTGACCTTGACCTAGCTCTTGCTTTGCTCATTTGACACCTTGACTGGCTAAAAAAGAGACTAGTACCCTTTCTGACCAAACCTCTGTGTTGCCACTTTGGTAAGGAAAGTCCACTAACCGGTCATAGTACCTCGTTAGCTGGACCACTATTGTTTCTTCTAAAGCTTTGTGCTCAAGTGATCTGGGAGGGTGTCAAACCTCCCCACAGACCCTTATTCAGGGGATGGTGCTAGGGAGTTTGAACTATTAACAAAAGATTTTCTCGATACAAAGAAGAGCCCCACTCCTAGAATAGTTAGCCACTCAGTCCACATATTCGGCTTAGTGAAAATAGCCCCATAAAGATCAAGGTGCGGAAGGAGAATTTCCTTTGTTAATGATAGCTATACCATAGAGTTTTCCTTCAAGGAAAGACAATGCCTTCTCTTCTCCATCCTCAAGGTACCAGGAAAGAGCTCTATATTCTGGGTCCAAGGATTATGTTTGCAACGCCCCGCGCTTCCACCAACAAGAGGTGCGGGGTATGGTGATACCCCTTGAAAGACATAACTAACTTACAAGACTGAAAATGAAAAGTAAACTAACGGAACAAGGCGCCGGAGGAACCCCTTTCTAAAAGTCTAAGAGCTAGAAGGTGGGGTATGGCGGTTGCTTCTTGTAAGATTTGAATAGTCATGGCCTCGTGGTCAAGCCAGAAAGGAAAGAAAAAGTCTATATTTTCTGTCCTCTCTATTACTCGCTCCAGGTATTACACTTGTTGGGCTCAAGGTAGCATTACTAAACCTATAAAGAGCGGGATGCTATTCTAAGAGGATTTTACTGTAAAATAGATATCTCTTTGCTCTTCAGCCAGTAAGTCTGAAAGCAAGTCAGTTGTAGGCCAGACCTTTCATCAGTAGTTCTACTTTTGTAGATTGAAGCTTTTATAAGGCAAGAATGGGAGCTGCAAAGGCAGAGATAAATCTGCAATTTCTCTTGCTCGACTCTTCATGGCACGGTTGGCCGGGAATGAGAACAAAAGGAGTAAGAAGAAACTGGCTAAGATTCAATTGACCTATATATCAACCAGTTCAACTAAAGGGGCATAGCGGAGTGACCCCTACGCCCCTTCTGTCTCATCTACCTATTCCATGAGAGGAGGTGAGAACTCATCAATCAAAAACCTTTTCTATAATAAGGAAGTGGCTAGTCTATCTTTGTCTCTTTTTTCTTTCTCTTCCTGCTCTTCTCCCATGCCCGCTTGGAACCGCTAATAGTCATAGTGGGAACTCTCCTTTTGTGTCTTTAAAAAAGTCAAGTTCTTGTCTAATTCATCAAGAGAAGGGGATCTCTATGATAATGAAATACGGACGGACCCGCTTTGAGTGTCCTTTCTGTGCTCTGTTTTAAGCTGGAAAGACTGCTTTCCCGATTCGATGGTTGAGCTCCGGAGATCCTCTTTTCTCTGGTTTCGGTAGGATGAATTTCATTTTATGTTTGACGCATCGCCTATAGTTAGCCTGCCTAAGGCATCGATATTAAAAGAAGTAATGTCAGATCTCATGAAGGTAAGCACATTTTCTTTATTAGACGATTCTAAGGGTACGGGACACCTCCTCCAGTCTATTAGGCGAGGTATGTTCTCTTGGCCTGAGAGTTGGTTCAACGCCAATGAGAAACATCCTTTCTAGTGTGTTCAATTCCACCTCTCATCAACTGTTGTTTCTATGTCCCTTTTCATTCTCCTCTCTCTCTTCTTCGTTCCGAGTTGGTTTGCAAACCATGGAGGATCAACCTTCTATTGCATTACAATTGGTTAAACAGCTATCCCTTACCGTACATCATACTATTCGTCTCTTCCGTTGCTGTAATCTTCCTTTTATTCCTGATCTTTTGCAGCTCCATTCGTTTGTTGTTATTGTTTGTCGTCGGTTATTCAGATCTTTTGAGCCAGGTTCAAATCTGTGTGAGCGGGGCAAATACACCTGTTTGTTCCCCGAGCTACTAAAGCTAGTTTAGAAGGGTCCACAAAGCCAAGGGAAAAAACTCCTAGCTCAGAGAACTCAAATCCTTGATCAACTAGCCTAGCAAACAACTCGGAAATCAAGAGCATCGCTAACAAGAGGATGTGGCGAATTACCAGTTGGCTTGGAGCAAAGAGAGAGGGAAAGAGATTCGACTTGTATAATAGGGGTTCCTCCAGCTTCGCTGAACAAGCTAGGTTCCTCCTCGTCCTCCCTTTCATAACACTCCTTCCCCGTTGATATAGTGTGTTTTTAGCATACTTTAGTTGTGATTTATTGATCTTTCTCATAAAATTATAGGGTGCTTACAGCTCTACTCGTGACATTTCAGGTACAAAAGAGGCTGTGGAACTTTGGAGGGAAACATGAAGAAAAAGGAAAATTTGAATTCTGTCCCGGAGAACAACCCCAGAGATCAAGCAGAGCCTTGATTCCCGTGGGAGATATTTTAGGAAACTGCATAATCTTTTGGGATTTACCTTAATTTTATTTCCCCCTCCTTCCAGCCGCCACAAAAGATTTATAAAAGAAGGGCACGACGATTATGAGAGACATGCTCTTTCAGCTCGATTTCCTCTCATACTTCTTAGCATAAACTCGTTTGGATTCAATACTTTGTAAGGGAGAAAGAAATCTTCACCTTTTTCTCGTGATTAGAGAAGATATTTTGAACCCTATTTTTAGTTTTTGATTTCGATTTATGGAGTATTAATCAGTATTTCTTGCTGTGTTTATTGCCATGATTGCTGAGTAATCGATATTCTTAGCTTAGGGTGTTAGGGTGTTAGATTTATTAAGCTACACATAAATAAGTTGTATGTTCATTGATGGCCTTTATTCTAAACTTCACTTACTGCTAGCATGAATCTGATCACTTTATGTTAGATCTAGGGTTTCATCTATTCATTAACTGTGTTATAGATTGCTTGATCTATCTAGAATAAGTATTATATCCCTAATCAGCAAAAGTAGATATTAGGGTGTAATATAAACTGAATAGACCTGATTGTTACTGTTCATAGGCAAAACTCAGAACAAGCGACAACTTAGTCTCCAGGGCTATTCTCTGAAAGGAACAAGCGCCACGACAGTGGGCTGTTCTAGGCATTGATCTATGTTCTGGGCTTGTTCTTAATTAGAACTTGAATAATTGTGTGGCTTAATCATATCTTACATCCGTTTAATCACCCTAGGTTAGCTTTCCCCCAAATTAAAACAACTTAAACCGTACCTTGATCTCTGTTATTTTTACCTTGTTCTTTGTTAAATCTGAAAGTTTTAGCTAAGACATTGAAACTCATAAGATATAGCGTAAAACGGTCCTCTGGAATTGAATCTCAAGTACAACAACTTGACAGTAGCACAATCCGATTTTTAGTGTATCAAGTTTTGGCGCCGTTGCCGGGGACCAGCTTTTACCTATATTTTCTTGGTTTTATACTTTGTCTAAAACATCTAACTTGCTCTATTTTCTTGTTTGCAGGTGATGTTCCAGGTGTATGTCAAGTAGAAATACTCGAAGCAACACCTCAAGTCCATTAATCACCCTCAGCAATCAAGAACTCGCAAGATTAGAAAGGAACAACCGAACTCAATCAAGAACTACTCACGCCAACATGGGCGATCATAACAATGAGCATGATATCACTGCTGCAATGGCCCTGATGCAACAGCAGATGCAACAGGCCTTGCAAGCTCAACAAGCGGCTGCTCAGCAGGAGCAGCAACATGAGCAACCAACTCGGATTGGAGAAAGGAATCTTCCTCGAAACTTTCCAACCACTCGCTCAGCCATTGTTCCTCCACCCTGTGCCCGGCAGGATTTCGAGATCAAGGCCTCCATGATCTCTCTGGTGCAGAGAAAGATGTTCCATGGTCTCCCAACAGAAATACCAATGGAACACATCGAAGCCTTTGAGGAGATATGCGCTATGACTCGCTCAAACGGGGTTTCACCTGACTTCGTCAAGTGTATGCTGTTCCCATTCTCTCTTGCCGACAGGGCATCAAGGTGGTTGAAATCACTGCCTACTAGCTCTCTCACTTCATGGGAGCAGGTTCGAGCTGCCTTCTTGAGTCACTTCTACACCAAGGCAAAAACGGCTGCTCTCAGGAGCAAGATCTCCTCCTTCAAGCAACACTTCAATGAACCCTTTAATGAAGCATGTGAGCGATTCAATGACATACTCAGAGAGTGCCCTCATCACGGGTTTGATCAAGACTACATTCTAGGGATTTTCTATGATGGTGTGGATTGGGAGTTCCGCAATGCCTTGAACTCCGCGAGTAAGGGAGATTTCATGACTCAAACTACTGAATGAGCGTTTGAGCTGATAGAGAACATGGCTGCTAGCTCAGCCAACAAGAACCCAAAAAGTCAACAACATTGATGCTCAATGGAACGATGAACTCACTCCCAAGGTTGATCTGCTCCTCAAGAGCAATGAAGATCAAATCTTGTATATGGAGGAAGTTACACCCGAGCAGATAGCTAAGGACCAGGCCGCATGGGATGGAAAGAAAGGAGATGATCACCACAAAGTGCTCTACATCAACGGTCAAGGGTATGTTCAGAACATGAACTACTACCAGAACTCAAACAACAGGAACAACCCCGACCTGCTCTCTTACCGGAGCAACAACGTAGAGAACCCTGGGGATCAAGCCTAGAACAATCAAGCTCAAGGTTCTGCTCAACAAAGAGGGTTTCCCCAGAATTTTCAGAGAAAGACCTTCGTCTTCAGTCAGTCTCAGAACCGTTACCAGAACCAAGATCAACACCATAACCAACAGAAGCAACAGAGCAATCAGCAGACTGCTCCAACAGCATCAAGCGCACGGCGGGACGAGCTCAAGGCCTTAGGGAACATGATGCATCAGCTGCTCCAGAGTCAACAGATTCAGGTCAAGGCGTTGAACCGGGCTACCACAGAGATCAACAACAGGATGGACAACATGTTCACCGAGCTGAATACTAAGTATGACACTGTGAGCAGCCACATGAGGCAGATCGATATACAACTAGCTTAAACAGCTGAAAGTGTCAAGAGGCAGCAAGGGACACTTCCTGGAAAAAGTGATAAGAATCCCAGGGACTGTAATGCAGTTGAGCTGAGAAGTGGAAAGCAACTCACGGACCCAGTACCTAGGAGATTTACTGCAGCTGAAAAAGGAAAGCAAAAAGAGACAGAACAACCTACAGAGGGTGTTCCGGTTGGAGAACAAGAGAGAGAACAACCCCAGAGGTTGTTCCCGAAGTAGATGTCACACCTGCCGCGACTCCTCCTGCTCGAGTCTACACCCCTAAGGTGCCCTATCCTGTGTCAACTAAGAAATCTCGTAAGGACCGCGAGGAGATGAAGTGTTCGAAGATGCTTGAAGAGTTGATGATCAAACACCATCTGCTTGACGCGATCCAGATGATGCCCTCAATGTGTAGTCTAATGAAGGGTTTGATCTCAGGAAAGGTATCAGGGGACAGGGAAGTGATGTTGGTCTCTAAGGAATGCAGTGTTGTGCTGCAGAACAAGGTGATCAAGAAACTAAGTGATCTGGTCAAGTTTGTTCTCTCGGTCAAGATTGGGGAGACTACTTTTGCCTACTCTTTATGTGATCTCGGCTCCAGTGTCAATCTTATGCTCTACTCTGTTGCTAAGCGCCTGGGATTTACCAAGTTCAAGTAGACCAGGATCTCTTTGGTGTTCGCTGACAGATCGATCAAGCTGCCAGTGGGTGTTCTCAAAGATCTCAATATCCAAATCGGCAACACTATGATCCCAGCCGATTTTGTGGTTCTAGAACTTGATGAAGAACCCAGAGGTCCACTCATTTTGGGACGTCCTTCCTTTGCACAGCTGGTGCAATTATCGACGTGAGAAATGGGAGGATCGATCTCCAACTAGGAGACATCTTGATGAAGTTTGAGATGGATAAACTTCTCAAGAGACCAATGCTGGATGGGCAAAATTTCACTGTGGGTGATGATAATGATGTGTTGGAATCTCAAAAAGGAATGATTGAGGAGATCCTAGCCGATGATTCACTTGAAATCACACTGATCAAGGCTGAAGCTGAGCAGAGCATCTTGAACATAGACGCTGCTGGATATGCAAAGATGATGGACTCCTGCAAGAGCATGGAGAGGATGGTCGCCTATCTGATCTTAAGCGAAGGAGAACAAGCTAAACTAGCAGGAGCGACTGTTCCGATTGACCAGCTCAAGGACCCATGGAGCGAGCTCAAGGCTCTGAAAGTCGAACTCAAGTCCCTACCCACGGGACTCAGGTATGCATTCATAGGTCCAAACTCCACATATCCTGTCATTGTTAACTCTGAACTGAACAATGTGGAAATTGCCTTGCTCTTGTGTGAACTTAGAAAATATCGAAATGCATTAGGGTATTCACTAGATGATATTCCTGGAATTTCACCTGATTTATGCATGCATAAGATACATCTAGAAGATGAATCGATGACTTCTATTGAACATCAGAGGAGGTTAAATCCAAATCTAAAAGATGTTGTAAAGAAGGAGATAATGAAAATTTTAGAAGCTGGAGTGATCTATGCGATCTCTGATAGCAAGTGGGTTAGCCATGTTCATGTAGTTTCTAAGAAAGGTGGAATCATTGTGATACCAAATGATAAAAACGAGTTGATACCTACTAGGACTGTCACTGGACATCGCATATGCATTGATTTTCAAAAATTAAATGCTGCAACTCGCAAGGATCATTTTCCACTCCCATTTATTGATCAAATGCTTGAGAGATTGGCTAACCATCTGTACTACTGCTTTTTAGATGGTTATTCAGGTTTCTTTCAGATTCCCATCCATCCAGATGATCAGGAGAAGACGACGTTCACTTGCCCTTATGGTACATTCGCCTACAGGCGCATTCCCTTTGGTTTGTGTAATGCTCTAGCAACGTTTCAATGTTCTTTGATTTCCATTTTTACTTACTTAATTGAGGATATTATGGAAGTATTTATGAACAATTTCAGTGTCAATGAGAGTTCGTTTTCTGTTTGTTTGTCAAACTTGTGCAGGGTATTGCAGCGATGTGAAGAGAAGCACTTGGTGATGAATTGGGAGAAGTGCCATTTCATGGTGAAAGATGGAATAGTGCTTGGTCACAAGATTTCTGAAAAGGGGATCGAGGTAGACAAGGCAAAGATCAAGGTGATGATGAGCTTACAGCCACCTAACTCAGTCAAGGGTATCAGAAGTTTCTTGGGACACGCTGGTTTCTACAGGAGATTAATCAAGGATTTCTCCAAAATCGCGAGACCACTCCCAAGGTTGCTCTGCAAGGAGACCAAGTTCGACTTTGACACCGACTGCATGACCGCGTTTCATACGATCAAGGGTGCCCAGACCAGTGCTCCGATTGTGCAACCACCAGACTGGGACCTTCCCTTTGAAATCATGACGGACGTCAATGACTTCGCAGTGGGAGCAGTGCTGGGTCAGAGAAAAGATAAGAAGCTGCATGTGATCTATTATGCGAGCAGGACCATGGATGAAGCACAATGTCGCTATGAAACCACTGAGAAGGAGTTCTTGGCTATTGTCTTTGCCTTTGAGAAATTCAGATCCTATTTGGTTGGCTCCAAGGTGATAGTACACACTGATCACGCAGCCTTGAAGTACTTGTTGACGAAGAAAGACGCCAAACCACGTTTGCTGAGGTGGATCTTGTTGCTCCAGGAGTTTGACCTAGAGATCAAGGACAAGAAAGACATTGAGAATGGAGTTGCATATCACTTGTCCAGAATGAAAATCAAGGAATACGCTGCTCTCGATGACGGTCATCCTGTGGAGCACGTGTACTCGATCAACCTATGCGGAACAAGGGTGGCCTTGCTCTCCGATGCTTGTTCCCCCGACCCAGAACAGTTCGTAGCAGCGATTAAGAAGAGGTACCCAAATCTGCCCTGGTTTGCTGAGATTGCGAATTACTTAGCTGCTGAGAAAGAGCCATTGGAGTTTGCTGGTAATGAGAAAATGAAGTTCTTGAGAGATGCTCGCCATTACTTTTGGGATGAGCCATACCTATCGACATTGCAAAGATGGAGTGTTCAGGAGATGTGTAGCTGAAGCAGAGATTCCAGGGATACTACATCACTGCCACGGTTCTTCCTATGCTGGGCACTTTGCGGCCTTCAAGACAGTTTCGAAGGTACTTCAAACTGGCTTTTGGTGGAAAACGATGTTTAGGGATGCTCACGCCTTCATCTCAAGGTGTAACGCATGTCAAAGACAAGGGAACATCAGTAGGAGGAACGAGATGCCTCAAAATTTCATCTTGGAGATCGTGGTCTTTGACTGCTGGGGGATAGACTTCATGGGGCCCTTTCCTAAGTCATTCAAGAACGAGTATATTTTGGTCGCGGTGGACTATGTGTCAAAGTGGGTTGAGGCGCTAGCCTGCCCCACAAACGATGCTAGGGTGGTGGTCAAGATGTTTAAAACCATTATCTTTCCAAGATTTAGGATTCCTAGAGTGGTTATCAGTGATGGAGGCACTCATTTCATCAACAAGTTTTTTCAAGGTTTGTTGAAGAAAAACGGTGTCAAGCACAAGGTAGCAATCCCTTACCATCCGCAGACCAGTGGTCAAGTCGAGGTCTCAAACAGAGATATCAAGAGCATTCTTAAGAAGACAGTGAGCACAACGCGTAAGGATTGGTCGCTCAAGCTAGACGATGCTCTCTGGGCATACAAAATAACCTACAAGACGCCTATCGGGACCACCCCCTACAACCTGGTCTATGGTAAAGCGTGTCACCTACCTGTAGAGTTTGAGTACAAGGCAACTTGGGCTCTGAAGTAACTCAACTTTGACATTAAGACTGCAGCACAAAGGCGTTCCATTCATCTCCACGAGCTAGAGGAGATTAGGCATATGGCCTACGAAAGCTCCAAAATCAATAAGGAAAGAACGAAGGCGTATCATGACAAGCGGATCATCAACAGAAATTTTGCACCAAACAACCTTGTTATGCTGTTCAACTCAAGGGTGAAGCTGTTCCCCGGTAAGTTGAAATCAAGGTGGTCTGGCCCCTTCACCATCAAGGAAGTCAGACCCTACGGAGCTGTTGTGTTGTTGGACACGAGAGGAGGTGAGTTCTTTGTGAATGGTAAGCGCTTGAAGCCATATCTTGCTGACACAACCATCGCAGAAGAAGAAGAAATTCCCTTAGGCGATTCTTCTTCCCCTTGATCCTCCAATTCAAGTCAAGCTAATGACTTAGTATAATCTAGGTTTTCATTGTTACTTGTTTTTGTTTTTATTAGTTTCAGGATTAAACAAGAAAAACCTGAGTTACCACATTTGGAGAACAAGACAACTCAGGAGAACAAGGTGACCTTGTTCTCTGAGGTTGTTCTGTGCCTCGAAAAAAAACAAGGTGACCTTCTTGATTTTATTTCACACCAGAGACGGTGTGAAGTAAGTCTGGGGGAAGCACTTATGTGTGTGCTTTGCTACTTATTTTCTTCTATCGAGTTTGCTGTGATTTATTGAGTCAGTCCAACTTTGTGGGAACTAGTACCCTATTTTCATTAACCTCTGTGTTGTTTTAGTTATCTTATCCAGTGACCCTAGCAGTGACGAAAGACCTACACTTGGACCTGGAACACCCTGACATCATCACTTTGTTCTCCAGAAGCCCTCTGCTTGTAATGGTATACTTGTATAACTTAACTCCATCTAACTTGAGCTTAATTTTGACTGAAATGCTTAGAATGATCAGCACTAGAGTAGGGAAACGAGATCACACTCAGGACTCCTTATCCTTTCATCCATCTTGTTGTTCCTGAGTGGCTGGCTCATTTTTAGCTGGTTCCCACCCTAAGACCCATAACCTTCATTCCACCTTCATGCATTCTGTTATTCTAATTGTCATATGTGTAGAATTGTACAAAAAGGTCAGAGAGGAAAGGATCAACGCAGCCTTAACTCATTTTTGCTGCATTGAACCACTGATTCGATCAAGGGTGAAGAGAACAAGTCAGAAAGATCAAGAGTGAAGAGAACAAGGCAGTCGACGAGAACAAGGCAGTCGACGAGAACAAGCTAATCAGAAAGACCATCCGACTGTTCTTTAAATTAAGGAGCAAAGAGACCTAGAATATCAAAAGAAGGGCATCAAAACCATCAGAGGCACCAAACATATATGTAAATAACCTCTCTCATCATCATCATCATTATTCAAAAAAAAAAACGTTATTCTCATTGATGATTGAGAGAGGAAGAAACAGTGTCTCTGATTTGGAGAAAACATATCGGCGGGGAAGAAGTTTGAGAGATCAAGGTGGGGAGAACAAGCAAAACGAGTTAGGCTGTGGAGATCAATGGACCCATCCTCTCCTACAATTTTGTGTGATCCCCTACACTCCTTTACGTAATTCTTCGGGCACTACACACTATTGAGATTCCGGCTGAGTTCCACCAATGGAAGCCCCAGTTAGCTGATCTACGACCACCCTAGTGTTGCGCAGTATGCGTATTGGTTGATCTCTTGAAGGATATGCCCAAACGTATTTGGCTGGGGATGGGAAAGTTTAGGCGGCAACGAATAATTTACAAAAAACCCCTGATCTAAATTCTTCTTGTCATATGAGAGGCTACAGCCTAGATGAATGCAACGCCAAACCTGTTTTAAATAAAGGCAAAGAACCTGTTAATTAGCACGGAACTACAACAATCCACAATGGTTTCTTCCAAGTCAACTCAGAAGTTGTTACTCACTCATCAAACCAAGAAAGCTTGTATAGCTCATCAAACCAAGAAAGCGAGTATAAGCTAATCAAACCAAGAAATCTAGGCTCTTTCTTTGTTGCAGTTTCCAAGCTTATCTGTTTCAAGCAAACTAGGAGGAAACTGTTATCAAACAGAGAGGGGTGGGCATTCTTCTTAGCAAGAATTATTGCAGTAGGATAATGGCTAGAAGGATTTGAAAGGCATTATGGCATTAAGATTTCCAAGGCTTAGCTCAGGGACTTCTGCCAGCCGCTTTCTCTCATCAACTAATTAATGAGAGCTTCCGCTGTAGTCGTCAGCTCGTTCTTGACAGATCCGATCGGGTGTTCATAATCTGGAGTAAAAGGATTCGAACCTTAGCATGCCGGTACCAAAACCGGCGCCTTACCACTTGGCAATACTCCATACGGCCTCTGAGTTTTGGACGGTAGGGGGGAGGGGGAAAGGAGAAGCAGGGCGGGGTTGCGCGTGAGACTTGCAAGAACGCGGGAATATAGCAAGTAAGCAGAAAGGTTCGTTAGGACCGACTACAACAAGCTCGCGACTCTCATAGAAAGAAAGGGTAAGCTCTCTGCTCTATTTGCTCGCAATGCTATACCTATCAAAGTTGGCGAACGCTTCTGTAACATTAGACTCTTACGCTCTTCGACTGAACTTGTTGGCTCCGCGTCCACTGAAAGTCGGTAACCTTTGTCACCTTCAGCATTTAGTACTCTCTTGATAGGTTCAATAGTTCACTGAAAGACTTTGGTGTAATGAACCGCAAGCCCTTATGAAAGAAAGAATAAGAAAAAGGCTTGGTCGCGGGAACCGACAGTGACGAAGCGGGCCGATGCGGCCGTTTCCCGGGAACCGGAAGGTTACAAGGTCCCCGGGAAACAACATTCCCTTTGTAAGGTAGGCCTTTTGATAACTAATTAGAGTTGACATGAAATGGATCACGGGAAAAGACGTATCCGATGAATGAATGATTCATTCCCTTCCCACTCACACGAGTTCTTCTATTGAAGGGCTTCCCATTCTTCTATGTGAGGTGGGGAAGGTCAGAGCGGAACCAATATAGAACGCGGAGCGCCGGCCCATAAGCCGATAAAGTTACCATGCTTACCAGCTTTTACCATTCCTGCTTCAAGATGGGAGGTAGGCGAAGGTAGCTTGCTCGAGGAACACCTAGGCTACCTCCACTCCACATGTTATTCGCGAAGAAAAGGGAGTAACCCGGTTCTTTGCTCAGTAGAGCTACTGGCTGGCGTACAATGACCGCTTCTTGTTCTCGCCCAGCCGCTTCTTTTGATTTGATTATTATTTGAAATCCTAGACTAAAGAAGAAGCTCCAGAATCTGCGTGGGGCAAAATCCGCAACAGGAGAAGAAAGAGGGTCCATGTCAATTTGATAATGAAGCGAAGGTCCCCCTTACTCCCTATTCCCTCTTAAAGCTTTATAAAGCTGGGCGGTTGGTTAAGAACTACTGACTGTAAACCATAGATAGAAGTTACAGTCACTCAATTGAAATGTTCGCCTTTGGAATAAAGATGAATGAGCAGGGGAGTTTTCACTCCTACGTGGTATTCTCTTCCAACAAGGGTTACGGCTAAAACACCGCTTATTTTTCAAATAGAAACTGCTCCTAAACCAAGCCTGAACACGTTTCTAGTTGTTGATCGACGCGTGTCGTGATAACCAGCATAGTCGGCGTGACAATAGCCAACTATCTTACATTGTTCTCCTTTCTTATACAGAAGACCATAGTCAAGGAGGAACCCCTTTCATGTACCTCAATATTCGTCGAAAGTGAGGTTTCTTTGGATTTTGCATGAATCGACTAACCACTCCAATTGCATATGCGATGTAGGGCCTTGTCAGGGTTAGTGCTTGGGCTAAGCGATAAGAATTTGTTCTGGAATGCCGGCGCGGACTGAAGGATGATGTTTATTAGCCAGATAAATCCTTAATTCAAAAGATGACAATCAAAGCATCACGACTCGTGGAGCATTCATTCCTAAAAGGTGTAAACCTGTGAGATCGGTAGACAACCCATAAAAGGAAGCCGCTAGGCATCAAGCCCTATTAATTACACCTAGGAAAGGTGGCCGTTGTTGGGTTTTTCTCAATTAGAGTCGCAAGGAGTTTGCTGCTCGTTGGTAGTGGAATGCTGACTAACCGTCTCCATCCCCCTATGATGAGAAAAATCTTTCCGAGTGGACGAGGACCGATATTCTCTTTCTTTAGTCTTGCTCGTCTTATGGCATTAGCCTTTGCAGATTCCTTAATCTGCGGGACGGCTGTCTCGGCACATGTCAATCCTTATGTCCCCAGCGAGCAGGTCAAGGTACTCTATGTTGCTGCTTGCCTTTATCTTCCAGTCTGCCAAGCAAGCTTGTTTATTCTATGTTATTGATAAATCGCTATTTCCCCCAAACCGCTAGTTTCCATGCGACTCAGAACTTCTCACGTTGTTTTGTCTCCAAACAGAGAGCTCATAGGCCTTATTCTTTGGATAAAAGTAGCGACAAGCTGACTACTATGACCACATGCGCATCTAGTGCAGTGGCTTGTCACTTTGTACCTTGACCATCTTCCGAAGTTCTAAATAATCTACTGATCAAACTCTGTAGGGGTGGACTGCTCTACATTCAGCCACGCCACAGTGACCCCCCCCCCGAAGCGATCTGCCTCATTGCAGGACGAAATCCGGCAGCCAATTGCTGGCTCTGAATAACCAGCCCAGCAAGAAGTTCAATTCTTCCATAACATAACGGGGCGGGGTTGCGCGCGAGACGAGTGACGTAGATGCACAAGAGTACTTTGCGCCACAACCATTTCTTTTTTATACGTTCTACGGACCGATGCCCGCTGCTTCATCTGGTAGAAAAGAATCTTAGATATGCCGGTCATTAGAAGGAAAAACCACCATAAAAAGATTCCTTGTGTGTCATCTCTAGCAAAACTATGAACGGGAGCTAGCAATCCAGACCAGATTGAAAAGGTTCCTGAGACACAGCATGGAAAAGTCACAATATTAAGAAACGAGGTCCAAGAATGATGAAGGGGTAAAATTACAGAATGAATACAAGCTGTGGCTAATACTCGAGGCATAAAAGAAGCATTTTCTAAGGAATTCCGAAACCACCAGCCACCCGACCTAATTAACGATAAGCCCACCATATCAGTGTATCATTGTCGCAGAATGAAGATGCGGGGTGATAGTTTGACTATCTTGTCACACTCTATCTCTCTTGGATTTTTAACAAAGGAAAGCCCCCTACCCTAATTCCATTTGATTGATTAAAGTTCCGTGCTGAGGCGTTCCTCGGCATCGTCGTCGAGCTGCCGAGAGAGATCCTCTATTAGTCAGTCTCTCTACATAACCCCAACCGGGAGCTCTCAACTAACGTCCATCTTACCATACCAATCAATCTGATAACAGCTCACCGGAGAACCTTTCGGAAAGCCTAACTAGACTGAGAAAGGCATAGGTTTTGATTCCTGGAGAGAGAGCGACAAGAATGAAACCAGTGACGATTGGTTTTTGGCTTAATGTTACAAGGCTGACGGGAATACCTCCGGTAACCAGCCCCTCTTAGTCTCAGATAGGTGTGAATGTTATCACACCCTATTTGTTTTCTTCATCGCCGGCATTAGAGCCACAGTGAACCGACCTACTGCTATCACTAAACTAGACAAAAATACTATGTAATTCTTCGGGCACTACACAGTATTGAGATTCCGGCTGAGTTCCACCAATAGACGCCCCAGTTAGCTGATCTACGACCACCCTAGTGTTGCACAGTATGCGTATTGGTTGATCTCTTGAAGGATATGCCCAATCGTATTTGGCTGGGGATGGGAAAGTTTGACGGCTGGCAACGAATAATTTACGAAAATCCCCCGATCTAAATTCTTCTTGTCATATGAGAGGCCACAGCGTAGATGAATGCAACGACAACCCTGTTTTAGATAAAGGCAAAGAACCTGTTAATTAGCACGGAACTACAACAATCCACAATGATTTCTTCCAAGTCAACTCAGAAGTTGTTGCTCACTCATCAAACCAAGAAAGCTTGTATAGCTCATCAAACCAAGAAAGCGAGTATAAGCTCACCAAACCAAGAAATCTAGGCTCTTTTTTTTGTTGCAGTTGCCAAGCTTATCTATTTCAAGCAAACTAGGAGGAAACTGTTATCAAACAGAGAGGGGTGGGCGTTCTTCTTAGCAAGAATTATTGCAGTAGGATAATGGCTAGGAGGATTTGAAAGGCATTATGGCATTAAGATTTCCAAGGCTTAGCTCAGGGACTTCTTTCAGCCGTTTTCCCTTATCATAATTAATGAGAGCTTCCCCTGTAGTCGTAAGATCGTTCTTGACAGATCCAATCGGGTGTTCATAATCTGGAGTAAAAGGATTCGAACCTTTGCATTCCGGTACCAAAACCGGCGCCTTACCACTTCGCTATAATCCATACGGCCTCTGAGTTTTGGACGGTAAGGGGAGAGGGGGAAGGGAGAATCAGGGCGGGGTTGCGCGTGAGACATGCAAGAACGCGGGAATATAGCAAGTAAGCAGAAAGGTTCTCTAGGACCGACTACAACAAGCTCGCGACTCTCATAGAAAGAAAGGGTAAGCTCTCTGCTCTATTTCCTCGCAATGCTATACCTATCAAAGTTGGCGAACGCTTCTGTAACATTAGACTCGTTACGCTCTCCGACTGAACTTTTTGGCTCTGCGTCCACTGAAAGTCGGTAACCTTCGTCACCTTCAGCATTTAGTACTCTCTCGATAGCTTCAATAGTTCACTGAAAGTCTTTGTTGTAATGAACCGCAAGCCCTTCTGAAAGAAAGAATAAGAAAAAGGCTTGGTTGCGGGAACCGACGGTGACGAAGCGGGCCGATGCGGCTGTTACCGGGAACCGGAAGGTTGCAAGATCCCCGGGAAACAACGTTCCCTTTTTAGGTAGGCCTTTTGATAACTAATTAGATTTGACATGAAATGGATCACGGGAAAAGACGTATTCAATGAATGAATGATACAATCCCTTCCCACTCACACGAGTTCTTCTATTGAAGGGCTTCCCATTCTTCTATGTGAGGTGGGGAAGGTCAGAGCGGAACCTATATAGAACGCGGATCGCCGGCCCATAAGCCGATAAAGTTACCATGCTTACCAGCTTTTACCATTCCCGCTTCTAGATGGGAGGTAGGCGAAGGTAGCTTGCTCGAGGAATGCCTAGGCTACCTCCACTCCACATGTTATTCGCGAAGAAAAGGGAGGAACCCGGTTCTTCGCTCAGTAGAGCCACTGGCTGGCGTACAACGATTGCTTCTTGTTCTCGCCCAGCCGCTTCTTTTGATTTGATTATTATTTGAAATCCTAGACTAAAGAAGAAGCTCCTGAATCCGCACGGGGCAAACTCTGCAGCAGGAGAAGAAAGAGGGTCCAGGTCAATTTGATAATGAAGTGAAGGTTCCCCTTACTCCCTATTCCCTCTTAAAGCTTTATAAAGATGGGCAGTTGGTCAAGAACTACTGACTATAAACCATAGATAGAAGTTACAGTCACTCAATTGAAATGTCGCCTTTGGAATGAAGAGGAATGAGCAGGGGAGTTTTCACTCCTACGTGGTATTCTCTTCCAACAAGGGTTACGGCTAAAACACCGCTTACTTTTCAAATAGAAACTGCTCCTAAACCAAGCCTGAACACGTTTCTAGTTGTTGATCGACACGTGTCGTGATCACCAGCATAGTCGGCGTGACAATAGCCAACTATCTTACATTGTTCTCCTTTCTTATACAGAAGACCATAGTCAAGGAGGAACCCCTTTCATGTACCTCAATATTTTTCGAAAGTGAGGTTTGTTTGGATTTTGCCTGAATCGACTAACCACTCCAACTGCATATGCGATGTAGGGCCTTGTCAGGGTTAGCGCTTGGGCTAAGCGATAAGAATTTGTTCTGGAATGCCAGCGCGGACTGAAGGATGATGTTTATTAGCCAGACAAATCCTTAATTTGAAAGACGACAATCAAAGCATCACGACTCGTGGAGCATTCATTCCTAAAAGGTGTAAACCTATGAGATCGGTATACAACCCATAAAAGGAAGCCGCTAGGCATCAAGCCCTATTAATTACACCTAGGGAGGGTGGCGGTTTTTGGGTTTTTCTCAATTAGAGTCGCAAGGAGTTTCTGCTCGGTTGTAGTGGAATGCTGACTAACCGTCTCCGTCCCCCTATGATGAGAAAAATCTTTTCGAGTGGACGAGGACCGATATTCTCTTTCTTTAGTCTTACTCGTCTTATGGCATTAGCCTTTGCAGATTCCTTAATCCGCGGGACAGCTGTCTCGGCACATGTCAATCCTTATGTCCCCAGCGAGCAGGTCAAGGTACTCTATGTTACTGTTTGCCTTCATCTTCCAGTCTGCCAAGCAAGCTTGTTTATTCTATGTTATTGATAAACCGCTATTTCCCCCAAACCGCTAGTTTCCATACGACTCAGAACTTCTCACGTTATTTTTTCTCCAAACAGAGAGCTCATAGGCCTTATTCTTAGGATAAAAGTAGCGACGAGCCGACTACTATGACCACATGCGCATCTAGTGCAGTGGCTTGTCACTTTGTACCTTGACCATCTTCCGAAGTTCTAAATAATCTACTGATCAAACTCTGTAGGGGTGGACTGCTCTACATTCAGCCACGCCACAGTGACCCCCCCGAAGCGATCTGCCTCATTGCAGGACGAAATCCGGCAGCCAATTGCTGCCTCTGAATAACCAGCCCAGGAAGAAGTTTAATTCTTCCATAACATAACGGGGCGGGGTTGCGCGCGAGCCGAGTGACGTAGATGCACAAGAGTACTTTGTGCCACAACCATTTCTTTTTTATACGTTCTACGGACCGATGCCTGCTGCTTCATCTGGTAGAAAATAATCTTAGATATGCCGGTCATTAGAAGGAAAAAACCACCATAAAAAGATTCCTTGTGTGTCATCTCTAGCAAAACTATGAACGGGAGCTAGCAATCCAGACCGTATTGAAAAGGTTACTGAGACACAGAATGGAAAAGTCACAATATTGAGAAATGAGGTCCAAGAATGAAGAAGGGGTAAAATTACAGAATGAGTACGAGCTGTGGCTAATACTCGAGGCATAAAAGAAGCATTTTCTAAGGGATTCCAAAACCACCAGCCACCAGACCTAATCCATGAGAAGCCCACCAACTTCCTGGCAAGATGCCTACGGTTAAAAACAACCTGCAAGTCAAGATCCAAATTCGAATTGGTTCATGGTCCTGATCAGAGACCACTGTGTTCAAGCCGGCGGTCCAACAAAGAGGCGAAGTAGTGGTCTCTTTATTTCCATTACGAACGACATGCTTGGCCTGCTCCCTCCCCGTGTCCACTAGCGCTCCTGCCCAGAGCAAAGAGACTACCTTTTTCGTAGATGAATTAGGTTTAAGTTGATGTTTTTCACAACTCTTTCATAACATGAAGTAATCATATGTCCAGGCAGTTCAAAATTCTCTACAGTGACCTGACAGAGAGAAAGGCTGTACGTGAATCGGGGCTAAAGGCGGCCCACTTAATGGCTTCGCTTTGTTCCAAAATGGAGGACGAAAGGTAGCCATCGCTACGTAGAGCGTCCTGTAGCTTCACTTCAATATCAAATTGAAGATCCGGTATTCAAAAGTCTTCTTTGGTTCCACCCTCACATTCATGAAAGGTATTGCCGAAAAGGGCTTTATGCAAGAAAAAAATGACCTTTTTAACACTTCACAAGTTGTAGTTTGACCTCGTTTCGGGACTTCCCAAGTCACTCCTATAAAGATCCTAGGTTCTACCTCCTTCTTCAAGAGTGATCTATCCCGTCAGTCCAACCCGCGAGCTATACATTCTAACCTTATTTGCCTAGCAACATACGTCTAGTTCTCCCTCTGCTTGCCTATCTCGGTAGAAAATTTGAACAGTCTCTGATTTCAAAGGAATTCCTCGGCAAGAGCTATACCTTCAGGAACCGGAGCAATAATTGCTATAAAGGAAGGCGTTATAGGAAAGAGGTGGCGATGAAGATCATGGAATAATAACAGCACAGAAAGCTCCGAACTACTTCCGCTTGAGGTTGGTCGTAGATGAACCCAAAAGATTGACTATCTTCAAAAGCAGCAGCTACAGCTATTAACTATCAGTATTACAGAAGAATCTAAAGAAGAGCTCTGATAAAAATATAATTAAGAGTAAGATCAAAACTCCTGGGGATCAAATCTCCTAGGTAGGTGTGGCTCATTGAGACCTGAAGGTTCCCATCAGCCAAGGGCGGAAGAGGAGCATGATTTTCTTTGTCGTCAAGTAGCGGGCGCAAGCAGAGTGGGACCTTCTCTGATAGTCTCTTTCACCATAATATGTGAAGGCTTTCCCGCTCGATGCTTTCTTAATGTCATAGTTTATATCAAGATGAAAGGGAAAGACCATAAGAAAGATTCCAAGGTTTTTTTACCTAGATAGTCTTTTATGTAGTAGACTTTCTCGAGGAACACTAGTCTCTCGACTGAGAGGAACGCCTGGTAGGTGGTAAAGGATGAGAAAGATACCTGGACGGAGATGTGAATTAGATATAAACCTTCTCATCACTAAATCGATCAAGTACTTACCTGAGAGTGAGAGAGATCATATTAGTATTCTTTGTATATTCTCATAGTGACTTTGAAAGCACTCTAAGTCTCGTGCGACTAAGAATAAGAAGAGGTGATAGCCCGACTGCGTGATTCCGATTTTCTACAAGTTTGCAACTAAAGCCACAGAGGAAAGGTTAATTCCTTGTAGGGAAGTTGATAGGAATTTTTATCTTCCTGAGCATACGCTCATTCTTTCTCTTATATACACTAATTCTTTCAAAGGCCTATTTGATAGCTTCAAACGCTTGTTCTTATCTTTATCATACGAAGAAATATTGATCGTCAAAATGGCATAACTATCTCTTTCTCTTTACTTAGGAGCTGCTTGCCCAGTCATAAAGATAGGATCAGTCTCTGTCCACTCTAAGGAAGTCCCGTCTCAGGCGAAGGTGGGAAATAAACAAACAATTGTTACGTCGCCTTCGATTAAATCTGTAAAAAAACAGGGGGAACTCTGATTCTCGTACAATCAACATTTTCTTGTTTAATTCCATCACAAAACCCCGTGTTTTTTCGATGAATCACTAGTAAAAGGAAGATTAGGTAGTTGGTTAGGAGAAGCTAATTGGAAATGAACATAGGAATGGAAACCGGGGAAGAACCCCACATTACTACCTATCACATGCACGAACGGGGGCAGGGCAGCAGAGCAACACTTCACGCACTATCATGACAACTTGTTCCCAGCGAACGAAGAGAAGGAATACTTATTAGTAATGACAGGAATGACAGCAAGCAAAAAGCCGGGAACTTGAAGAATGCCTCCGCTGCTAACGCCCTTACCCCATCCTGTCACTTATTCCCGTCGAACAAACAGGGATATTCTTTAGAAAATGCTCAGAGCAGCTAGCCGATCAGTCATGCCCGCCCTCAATACACGCTACGCGCAACGCGGCAGCCACTCACTCACTATAATACATGCAGGAACAGCAATTCCAACTAAAAGCCACTAGCTGGCTTGCTCATGCAACCTATTATTCCCATCCGAACAAAGAGAGGAAGAGTGACTCTTATAATGATAGGAATGAAAGGAGTGACTTAGCTGCACTTGCAAATACAGCAGTACTCTGCAGGCAAACAGCTGACCTATCATGCCTATTACGAACAAGGAGAGGTACTTTAGTAACTCGACTGAAAGAAGAGGTACGGATCGAGTGTAGCTTTTGAAAGCAAAAAGGATTCAATCCGCCTTGCAGAAAATACACAAATGTTCTACCCTCTCCGTTGAGTACCTTCCGTCCTTCATCAAATACTTAATGAGTTCACCCAGAAAGAGGGGGAAGCTTGTTCTGTCGACCTTTGCATCAATTATACCTTTTAGTGTTAGCAAGTCTTATCCCATGCTGTTCATTGACTCCCTTTGTCGTGTTCCTCTTGCTATCACAGGCTAAGGTGGACTGGAGTTTTTTTCGTGAACCAACGAGTTCAGTCGTGTTGCGTAACGAGTCTAAGGGAGTGGAGTATACTTTTTCTATGATATAAAACAAATAATATACAAGGTGAATCAGCAGTTATCCTCGCCTACTCTATTGTTCTAGTCCGCCTACCGAACGGAGAAACAGAGATTCTACCACATTGCTTCGAGACTAGAAGGAATGCCAGTCATAAATAATGAAATCCATATAACTCTACTCCGGGTTGTGAGAACATCGTGCCTGTTGCGATTGTGCGGCTTTCAGCATGGTTGGAGACCCCCTATGAATAAACAGTAGACTGGTTGTAGGAGAACCCCGACTCCCTAATGCAAGATAGAGCTCTTAGGGTGCATTTCGTTCCAGCAATAGTAGTATACGGTTCAAAACGCCTTGTTCCATCCGGCGCGATTCCCCTCCATCACTAGTAAAGTGGAGGTGTTATTTGTATTGCAATGATGATAAATGTTCGAACACAAATAATGAGCAGACCTGCACACGTTTATAAGTGGATTCATTTAATAATATAATATTTTTTAATAAAGAAACGCTTTGAGGCAGGTTGTGTTTCTCGGTTGATAGATGAAGCTCCATTGTCCCATGAGAACTCTTAGCTACTGAGATACGATGGAAAATTGGATTTCTTACTTTTCCATCTATATAAAATGAAAAAAAAGATTTGTGTTTAGCTCGCCTACACAAGCCAGGGATTCTACTTTACTTTTCAGATGTTGCTTATCCAGGCTTGGTGGTAAGGGGATGGGTTAAGGCAGCTCGTAACAAAAGTACCTCTCGGACGAGTTTTCTCGATTACAAGATCGAGTTCTCAAAAATAAATAAATGTGTACAGATATAGATAAAATGTGCAGTGAGGGATCTTTATAGGTAACTAGTCTTTACTTAATTCGACCCAAGTAATGCCCAAAGACTCGCATGCTTTTCTTGGTTGGACCAACCGGCACTGGCAATTTCCGACGAGTCTTTCAGAATTTGAAGAGCAAGAAGCGGAACTACAAGAAAGCTTTCTTTATCTTTATGGATAACCAATCCATTTTCAAATACAGTTGGGAGACTTTACCCAAGAAATGGGTCAAAAAATGGAAAGATCGTGGGAATAGATCTGATACCAATACTAACTACCTATTTCAATTGTTGTGCTTTCTCAAATTGCATATCTATACAAGGGTTCAAGTTCCGATCGATATTTGCGGAGTTATCATCCATCCCGAAAACGAAGATTTGAAGTGGTCTATAATTTACTGAGTACTCGGTATAACTCAAGCATTCGTGTACAAACCAGTGCAGACGAAGTAACACGAATATCTCCAGTAGTAAGTCTATTTCCATTAGCCGGCCGGTGGGAGCGAGAAGTTTGGGATATGTTTGGTGTTCTTTCATCAATCATCTGGATCTATGCCGTATATCAACAGATTATGGTTTCGAGGGTCACCCATTACAAAAAGACCTTCCTCTGAGTGGATATGTGGAAATACGCTATGATGATCCAGAGAAACGTGTGGTCTGAACCCATTGAGATGACCCAAGAATTTCAATATTTTGGATTTGCTAGTCCTTGGGAACAGCGTAGCGACGGATAATTCAGAATCATGATAGGTCCATCAGTCCAGGGGACAAATCAATAGGAAATGCTATTTTCTTTGTAAGAAGACTTCTATGAAAGTCTTTCAAAAGAATATTGCTTCTATCAAGATAGCCGCCTTGTCAGAAGTAATTCTCCAAGCAGTTTATGCCCCTCGCCGTACAATCCTTTAACCGAGATGAATTGCTAAGCTTCTCATATTCGTTCGATAAAGTGAATCCACAGAATCTATCCTCACATATCCTTATGATTTTCTCACATATTTAACAACAAAATTTTTCTCTTCGGGGATCGATGAAAGGCTAATCCGATTTCTCTTTCACGGCCGCCCTTGCTCTTTCTTGAAAGGTGTGTGGTGCTTGTTCTAGCAGCTGACAATCAAGGACTGAGCATGGTTTAGGACCAAGGGGGATATTTAGAAAATGGGAGCAAGGATTCCTTTTTAGTAGGAACAAGAAGAACATCACTAGCTGGTATTCTACCTTCTGTAGTAGCAAGAGTTGTTGAACCGACATGAGAAATAGGAAGATAAGCACCATCTACAACCATACTTCTGAGCCATTTTAAACTAGAGACTGTTGTCATTTTTGAACTTAATCCGTGACATGAGTGGAGGATAAAATGCTTTACTGAGCTAACAGTGGAGAAAGGGCAAGGCAAAGAAGATCCAAAAGAAGAAGGAAGTCGAGCTTTCGTTCGAACTAAAGTATTTATTATTATATTTAGCTAATTATAAATATTGTAAGATAAGAAAGAATTGACAAGCGGATAAGTTTTCTAGTTGGCGCAGTTGGAAGTTGCGTGGGAGGATCTGTGCTGGTTGGTAGACTTGCTAGAGTGGTTGCTTTTGGTTGACATAGATCCATAGGTATGTGCTCGCAGTCGTCTCATAGAGCACTGCAGAAATCTAAGTCAAGGGGTAAGGTGTCGTCAGCTTCCCCGCTCACGTTTTGGATTGCTAAGGTCATTCTTGAAACAACAGTCCTAGGAGGGCCAATTGATTGACCAAGATGGGAATCAATGCCTAGTCAAATCAAAGTCAAGTAGGGGCATGTTTTCTCCTTCATATATGTTCCGTGTAGGCATATTTCCATACAATCAATTGAATATTGAAAAAATCAAATCCGGTGGGTTTTTATCGTGAGCTCCTTTCGCAAGTGGAGGAACGCCAGTTAGTTAACTAAAAGGTCTGCAAGCCTTGTCTCGCCATTATTATAGTGGTGGGAACCATATTCCTTTTCCCTTTCAAACTCAAAAGGAAAAAGATGCTATCTATTCCATTATGTGGCAATACCGCCGCGAGGAGTAGAGTGAGTCCATGCTTCCTAGTTTTCTGACTGAAAAGTCTTTTGGCTCGATGCGCTTAACGAAAGGGAACTCTCTAGATTAAGAATGAATTTCCTTCTCCATTAAGCCAGTCTGGCGACGAATAATAAATAGGTATGTACCCCCACCCCAGGCAGAGTTAGTGAGGCGTGTAATAGGCGACCATTTTGCGCAGTTCGGGGGGGGGCACTTGAGTAAGCCGCCGGCGCCCGACTGCGTCTTGACCCCTATTCAATATTTGGGCCAATTCCCCCCTCGTACTACCAAAAAATGAGATTCTTTCAGAATCCGAGTTTGCTGCTCCAACCATTACCAAACTAATACCTATTATGTTTAGCACTTCAGGTTCTTTTGTTGCGTATAATGTAAATCCCGTAGCGGATCAATTCCAACGAGCCTTTCAAACTAGTACTTATTGTAATTGACTCTATAGCTTCTTCAATAAACATTGGTTCTCCGATCAAGTTTTGAATGACTTTCTAGTCAGATCGTTCCTGCGTTTCGGATATGAAGTCTCATTCGAAGCTTTAGGTGCTATCGAGATATTGGGCCCTAATGGTATCTCGCACACATTCCGACGATTGGCCGAGCGAATAAGTCAACTTCAAAGTGGATTTGTTGTGCGAAGAGTGCGTTATGACCCGTGGCCGCCTGCCTGGTTGGGGCGGCTCCTCCATTGTGGGTAAACGGGAAACCCAACTCTACAAACCCGAGGAAAGGCTGCACAGCAGTAGTAAGGGTGTTAAGACCAGAGATTTTTGCAGTGCTAGCAGGAGTGCAAGTGAACGAATCCCATCCCCTAGCGAGTGAATTGCTTAGGCTTCCTTAGAGATATGGGCGAGCAAAAGAGTTTGTTGTTCAATTTTGAGATCTTTAGATTCGTAAGATCCTAATAGAGTCCCCTTCCCTTTACTAATATAATATAGAGGGGGCTGAAAACCAGTTGCTTGCTGTCTACTTTGCGAGCCTTCACTGTACCATTATGTAACTTGCCTTCGTCCGTCCGTCCACGAGGCTGCAAAAAAGAGAGATAGGGGCGGCTATCTAGCGGGAGTCATTTTGGTTGTATGCCACGAGGTCCCTATGGAAAAGGGGACAAGTGAATCGCTTTTGGGCGCAGGCATCCCTCTACCATCCATCCCATAGCATTCCATCGTCTCGTATTGTACTGTACGGTATCAGACTAGATAGATCTATTGAGTGAGAGAAAGGTAGTGTAACTAATTAGATATTCTTCATTTTCTTATTGATAGGGATCCCCATTCATTCCTAGATTCCCGTCATTATGGGTTCCCCTACCTAACTACATGGTAGTGGTCTAGGGAGCGCAATTGCTAGAGCAAGGAAGAATGACGAGTAATGATTTCAGCAATAGCAGCCGAATGGACTATTCTAGTGAGTCTAGTGACTACTAGAGTAGAGTTAAGTCAAAAGGTATGGTATAGCAGCCTTTCCGAGAGAGCCTCTGGGATCTCCTGTAAACCCCCCATGATGTGGTAAAGGGAGGATATTAGGGGAAGCAGTGAGTGGAGATCCCCCTGCGGAGAGCCGGATGAGGGGAGACCTTCACGTCCAGTTCGGAGGGCAGGGATATCCCGACCCTACTATCATTATGCCTTTGCAATGTTACTTGGTTCAACTCTATTTGTGACCTTTTCCCGTATGTGGGACTCTCTATCTTCTTGGGTAGATAATCGATCGTCAAGAATAATAATCGAACTGGAGGAGCTTGCCAGAATGGCTTGGTAAGCAAGACACCAAGCGCCTATTCGCAGTTCTTTCTCTTCTATCTTTTTTTTTAGTTTAGTGACAGCTCGTCAAAACAATTGTCCAAGATTGCTAGATCGAAGACGTGATGAAAAGTAAGAAATTCTGAGTATTTATACCAATTTAAGGCGCGTAGCGGGGTTGCTCCTTTAGCAAAACTTCGATAAAGTTGAGCCAAAAGATCCCGACTCAAGAGAAATTCATGAGGAAGTGGTATTTCTTTAGGATCTACTCCGGCATTTAGAAATTGGTTAATCGGTAAAGATACATGTACTGGATTGTCCTGCCAGAGAAAGGGACCCAAGTCCTAGTAGCCCTGCTAAATGGTGATTCAACATAGATTCTACATCTTGGAACCAAGCCAATTTTGGAGCTGCTTTGTGATAATGGAACCAACCAGAAAAAAGCATTAAGGCTCCGAAGACCAATGCGCCAATTGTGGTACAATAAAGTTGTAGTTCACTAGTTACTTCAGATGCTCGCCAAATTTGAATAAAGCCAGAGGTTATTTGTATTCCTCGGAAGCCTCTACCCACATCTCTATTCAGGATTTCTTGGCCCACTATTGGCCAAACCACCTGAGCACTAGGTCCAATGTGAGTAGGATCGCTCAGACATGCTTCATAATTGGAAAAATGAGCACCATGGAAATACATGCCACTCAGCCAAAAAAAGATGCTAGAGAGTTGGCCAAAATGGGCGCTAAATACTTTTCGAGAGATTTCCTCCAAATCACTGGTATGACACTGTGCATCGTTCATACTTCCGATGTGTGGAGGGAACCATTGCAGCTATCCCTTGAAAGTGCAGCTAAAGGAGTACCTCCAGGTCCGTAGAAGAACTACTTGCTTGTTTGTCCTGGTATTGGAAGAGGTATCTAGAGGCATTCTTTGGGGTCTTTTCCAGTCTTGGCTTCCTTCTCTGACCAGTTGTGGGTGCCTGGTCTCCCTTCCTATTCTATCTTTGTTTTTGTGAATGAGTACCTATCCCTTATGGGCGGACGACGGGAATTGAACCCGTGCATGGTGGATTCACAATCCACTGCCTTCATCCACTTGGCTACATTTGCCCGCTACGTGCAACGGGCTCCCAGCTCCTAGTCACTAAGTAGTGCTCTTCTCATTTCGCCCGCCTGTTTCACTCCCGCGCCAGAGCGAGTGGGATTCGAACCCATGATACAGTCTTCTTGTATGTCGATTTAGCAAACCAATGCATTAAGCCACTCAGCCATCCCTCCAAGTTGTTGATCAGAATTTTTTAAAGAGTCAAGTCTTACTTATTTAAGCTGGAATGAAATCTTCTTATCTTATGATATTTTATAGAGTTCGTTTCTTTTATCTATCTCCCATTCGAACGAGAGAATTGAGTTGATAGCTTCAGTAGTGGTTGCTTGATGGTGTGTAGTGGGATGACCTGGTAGTGATCATATTAGTATGTATATGAGCAGGACTTTCAAGATCTGATATCTTTCAAGAAAGTTGGACCATTTATCACATCAGGGTAACTGCGATAGGCAAAACAAGACTCTTAGGTCGTTGATTCAAATTATAGCTATATTTGCATTCACTTAATGGTCAAACCTACAATGGAATTGACTCTAACATCCGATCCGGCCGGAGGAAGTACTTACTACTACAAGGGATTGTGCCAACCAACAAGAAGGGGGACGGAGCAAAGACATCTCTTGGCCAGAACCGGACATTTCCATTTATCATCTCACCACTAGGAGACTGGGACTCGAGGCGTGTGTAAGTATTCCCTTCCGCTCTGGAAGTCAATTTATTTCCTATCTTTCGGTTCTAAATCTTTTTTTTCTTATAAAGAGTGTATTATAAGGTCCAGTTGGTGTGGAGAGATGGGTCACTCTTGCGCATCTCGCGCTGTGGTGATTGGTAGAGGAGCCGAGCGTACGCAAGAATCAAGTGCCTTAGGGATTCCACTAGGCAATCGAACCACTACATTGAATGAAATAAACTGGTTTCACGCTGCCTGAGGTCAAGTCTTCCTTGCTATTCTAACTCTAAATCCCGGTCGCAACCCTCTCACAACAAATCTACTTTGAGGTATCGGCTGAACCTTCGATCCTTTAGGAAATGACCAGCAACAGGAGGATGAGATGCCGAGGAATTTTGGTGCTAATCCCTGGACCAATCCCGTTGTTTGGGCCAGCCGAGAAGACAGACAGCGCACTCAGGAATAGGCCCGTATCCAAAACGAATAGAAGGAGGATAATTGCAATTTTTATGCTAACAGGCTGCTCAACTTTTGGAATGAGAACCAAAAGAGACCGATTAATCTCCGCGTACTGTCTCGGATCACTCATGGGAACAGGAGTGGGTGGTCCCTAGGAAAAAACAGAAAGGAAGTACTGGTTCAACCAGATACGAGTGATGGAACTGGGGTTGATCAAAGACATGCGCCGAGTGCCAGGAATGACTATAAGCCGATTTGTTGTGGAACTAATGCTCGCATCGGTTTCTTTATTTTGTGGTCGACATTAAAAGATTCATGTTCTAGGATTGGGCGGTGTCCGTCCACTAATGTAAAGATTGGGTGTGGGAGAGGCTTGACGAAAGAAACTTTCTGGGCGATCATCTTCTGAGCTCTGATCGTAGACCAACCTCATCTGGCGGACAGATTCACTTTCTGATGATCCTTCTTCTTCCGGACCTGAATAAGACAGAATGAATCTTTATCTGGGAAGGCGAGAGCTATCTCGAAATCTAATAAATTACCTCCTGGCCCTTGTTAGAAGGTTATCCGCCTTGATCCAATGCATGTCGAAGGTTTAGCTTGGGAGCACTACGTTATGCTGCATCTATCTCTCTTCGTCGGACTAATTATAAGGTTTCGGGTAGAAGGCCTTCCCGTTTATTCTAGGTGGTCCATCCTAACATTTAACCAACGAGGAGAACACTCCACGAATGAAGAGGATAATCTCCTATCCTTTTTCGAGTAGTTTTGGCTATCGATCTAGTAATGTAGTCAAAGTAATCAAGGTCCCAAACTCAAATAGCAAATCAAATATTTCGATATAATGGTCTTAGAGCCTCTCCTATAGACAATCCAATCTAACCCCTTCTTGAAAGCCAGACCATAATATCGAGCTAGCAGCTTAAGAAGCAAAGCGACAGTGGGGTGGTGAAAGTGACAATAGATGCTGCTGCAGCTTCAGAAGTGATGCTAAATGACTGACAAAGCTACTCCGCTATGACATAGGAGAAGAGGCCTACGCATGTTGAAGTAGGTGTCTAGGTGGAAAAGCAGAATCAAAAATAGCTAGTTGTTAGAGTAAGATGAATTCATTACCTTATGGTGCTTACAGAGCATCTAGAAGAAAGTAGCTTAAGACTATTCCCCTTATAGGTTATAGGCACGCTTACTGCTATGATATTTTAGGGCTTCGGTACGTTAGAGTCTTCCCTATAGCTTTCCTTAGATTTGGGCTGGAAGGTCAGCTAGTTAATCAATTGTGCCAATCCTTCTTCTCTCTTTGACGACCGATAAAGAAGAAAAGCAAATACCTATTGTGGGATGTAGTACTCAATCTGATATCAGTATTTTCCGGGAGTGCAAAAGCAAATTCTCAAAATGCAATTCCCCTACCTCTTTTAACTTCTGCTGCTATCAGAGGTTTCTGGTACGGAAGCGGATTAGCTGATTTCCCTAGGTTACCAATGGGTGAGTGGAGGAACCCCTAGGAAAGCATCTTCATCAGATCTAGACGAATTAGCCAGATAGGCAGACACCCAATGGAAAGATGAGTGATGTTCAATTATTTGAGTTCAGTCTAATTCTCGACCTAACAAGAGAAACGGAATCACGCTCTGTAGGATTTGAACCTACGACATTGGGTTTTGGAGACCCACGTTCTACCAAACTGAACTAAGAGCGCTTTCTTATCACAATTAATAAGACTGTAAAGACGAGGATTCTTTTTTTTTTATAACCCCAATAAATTTTCCACACCTATACTATTATATATAATATGAGAAATTGAAAGATTATCTATGTCTAATTTGAATCGATCTCAAATTGATCCCTCCTTCTGCTCAGAGGAGAAATAATAGGTAGGGATGACAAGAGAAGTCTCTGATGATCGTAGCATTTGAGGATTCGAACCTGTGACATATTTGACTCAAAACAAAGGCGCTACCAAGCTGCGCTACATCACTTTCAATTGGTCTACGGTCTCATTGTAGAGAATCCCTGCCCTTTTTTCCACATCCGAGGAACGCCTCCATCGATATCAAATTTCTCTTGCCTTTTTTTCTTTTTGCTTTTAATTTATATACTCATCATAATCCCGCCCCTCCTACAAACGCTAACTTACTTATGAGAAAAAGGCTGATAAATAATCAACCCTTTGAATTGAATAAACAAGGCTTTCCCGATAGAAATGCTTTCATGCAAGAGAGAACCCAAATCCGTCTATCCGAAAAAAGCAAGTCCTGCCGCCATCTTCCACCCCGACAAAAAAAACATGAGCACCTAGCGCGAAAGGTTGCTTTACTAAATAATATAAGGCGCGTTAGCGCTTTAGTTTTCAATAAGGTATTTAGTCACTCAGACTTTAGGCACTTTAGTGACTCGAGAACTTGTTTCAAGGAACCCTAGTGACTCGATTGAAAAGGAGAGGTTATGAAACAAACTCGACTAAGAGGAGAGGTATTGATTACTCAAAGCGTAGCGAGAGGTTTCAATAACTCGAGTGAAACGAGAGGAGAGGGGGCAGGGAGAAAGTCCAAGATTACAGTAAGTTTGATAATGATCGAGTGACATTTTTTTTTCCTGTCCGAACCAAGGAATCCCTTATATATGATGAAAAATGGATATTTTTCTGTTGTTTATTAGAGATTTCTCTATGAAACAAATCGGAGTTTGAATAAGGGGAAGGAGAAGGAGTCCTCGACCCGGAACAGAAAGACGAGAATTTATTCAATCACATAGTTTGGGCTCCTAGAATATGGCGCCCTCGGGGCTTTCTGTTTGATTGTATCGAAAGGCCTAATGAATTGGGATTTCCTTATTTGGCCGGGTCATTTCGGGGCAAGCGGATCATTTATGATGAAAAGTATGAGCTTCAAGAGAATGAATCGGAGTTCTTGCAGAGCGGAACTATACAGTACTAGAGACGAGATAGGTCTTCCAAAGAACAAGATTTTTTTAGAATAAGCCAATTCATTTGGGACCCTGCAGATCCACTCTTTTTCCTATTCAAAGATCAGCCCTTAGTCTCTGTTTTTTAACATCGAGAATTCTTTGCAGATGAAGAGATGTCAAAGGGGCTTCTTACTTCCCAAACAGATCCTCCTACATCTTATATATAAAAGCTGGTTTATCAAGAATACGCAAGAAAAGCACTTCGAATTGTTGATTCAGCGCCAGAGATGTCTTAGAACCAATAGTTCATTATCTAATGGATTTTTCTGTTCTAATACTCTATCTGAGAGTTATCAGTATTTATCAAATATGTTCCTATCTAACATAACGCTTTTGGATCGAATGACAAAGACATTTTTGAAAGAAAGATGGCTTTTCCCGGATGAAATAAAAATAGGATTCGTGTAATGTAACAGGAGAAAGGTTTCCCATTACTTAGTCGGGAAGATATGTGGCCATGAAATAGGGATTAAGTGGAATGGAAATGACTGGGTGGTAGAGTTGTAGAAACACATGTTTCTTCCACTTAGCTCCATGGAACAATATGCTACTACTGAAACATGGAAGAATTGAAATCTTAGATCAAAATACTATGTTTGGATGGTATGAACTGCCTAGACAAGAATTCTTGAACATCGAACAACCAGAGCTATTACTCACTGCATCAAAAAAATTTCCATTAATGAAAGATGGAAATCCATTGGAAAATAAAAAATACGCATGTCATATGAAATTGTTGTTGCTATATGTTCCAGTAATGAATCAACTGAATAACTAAATAAAATAGATAGACCTTTCTCTTCGTCTCAGGTCGATGTATCTTCTCAATGGAAGATCCCATATATGGATAATACATATTCCAGTTGACTGAGGCTGATTATAATTGTTTTGTTCCGAAGTCAAGATATCCACGGAGTGGTTCGCCCTATTCAGATATTCACGACCAAGAAGTACTGGATTCTCTTTAGGGTAGGTCCTATAAGGAGAAGGAAGGCTGGAATGCCAGGCGTCTATTATTTCATTCACCTGATCCGATAGTACCAATTTTGGTAACGTCCATCCATTGCCAAAGTTACTGAATGGGTAAGTCACCAATCCCTAAAACGGACTATGTAATGTACTTTATCTTCTGGGTTAAGGGGGGCATTTTACCAGAGGTTTATATTGTATCAATCTACCCTTGTATGATTCCTGTTGAATCATATATTGCGGGGCGCAGGGCAGATGATTTCAAAGTGGACTCCCCCTCCCCATTCATTAGATACAGAAGATCGCCAAGATTTCGCGATCCGCTGCCGAACTTATTCCATTTCAATATTATGCCTTGAAGAGGTGTTCCTCGAACATCCACGCTCTTTAGCACGTTATTTTGAGTCTCGCGTGTCTACCATTTCACCACAAAGGTGTTCATCAGAGTGAATTGTATTCCATAAATATGATATCTATCTAGTATGGCCAATTGGACTGAATATGGTATGGCAGCAGTAGCAAAGGGGCACATTAATTAGTAAGGCAAGCTGTAAGAATAGCACTCGAAAATCTCTCTAAAAACAAAGCCCGGGAGACAATAGACTGAGTGATTGTGGTCAAGTAGATGTTAGTAAGAAGCTCTGGTTCACAAAAGGAAAAAGTCACTGACCGAGTGTAGTGGTAATACCGACATAGAGAGCTCCCAATAGAAAGAGGTCCCTAATAGGAGAGAAAAATTTTCCAAAGGTATGATATGACTCGATAAGAGATCCTTTGGAAGAATGCGGAAGGACCACCAATGGCCAGGCACAAGGCTACGTCTGGCACTCTTGCAAGTAGCTAGTCCTATGCCTTTTTATATAAACAGATAAAAGCTCGAGAAAATCTTTCCTCATGTGGATTCAAAAAGCAAGGATCTGTCCAATGGATTTGCCTTGAAAACAAAGTCGTATTTGAGTTGGGAAGTTATAGGAAAAATCAATTCACTTTGTGGATAAACTTCATGGTGTTATTCTTTTGGAATTTCCGGTGGGAAATTCCAGGGGAAGCATTGACACTATGGAAAGAATATATCTATGGCAAGGGAAATACGATAGGCCAGTTTAACGAGGAAAGGGGGACTGGTTAAACCTCAGTAATGAGAGCCAGCAAGTCCAGATTTGTTGTGCAAGTCACTGTCTTTATCCGATCCGATAAGATAGATCTGATGCATATATAGTAAAGAAAAGCTCTTCCGCAAGCCATTTGGGGAAATTCCCTAACTTTGAACGAAAGAATAGTAAGCTTCTTTCCTTGATACTTGAAAGAATGCCTTGGCACACTCATACTAGAAGTCAAAGAAAGAACTCGGGTCTAAGCTCTCAACTTCAACGAAGGCGTTCCTCGAGAGCACATTTACCTTTCCAACGGAATCTTTGACCGACTAACGTGAGTTCTAGGAAAAGAGAGAGACTTTACGCTAAAGAAACCACTTTTTTACCTAGACATTCTTCTAAGAGTTCAGGGCTAATAAGCCCAGTCTGATAGTTATTGGCTGAGAACATAGAGCGGGGAAAGTTCTGACTTTGTGGTTCCCTAAGAGCGGTTACCTCCTGTCCCGGAAAAGCCTTACCTGTTTAGCCAGAAAATGCCTCCTTTTTATTACCTCCAATAGATAACTTCTAACACTGCAAGGTATTATTCTAGGAGTGTTGCATGGCCAATAGAAATCTTTCTTAGACTTACAGAGAGAATAATACAAACTTGAATACCCGAAACTCCAATGGAAGAACTCCAGCAATGTTAAAACATTCAATCAGGGTTTAGCAATTAATCAGGTAGTTTCAGGTATGAGCTTAGCAAGCCTAGCATTCGAGATATATATGCACATAAAAGTCGGACCATATAACCTCAATCTAGACAAAACAAACGGACCATGTAAAGACAATCTATCGGATTCCAAGCATGTATTTATCAACCCTAGCATACCGGTTCTGGCAAGATCATACGGTTAAGGCTAGTTTATAAAAACAAGACATAAATCATGTAAAAACTATCAACCTAGCAATCGATCCTAACCTCATAAACAATTAGATCAATCAATAAAATCAAACATGCTTAGTATTGGGGTTTCATAATGCGAATAGGGTTTTATGGTTTTAGCAATCGATTAGATTTTAGCAAACATCCTCAAAATAATCATTCTAGCTAACCAGTCAACCTAGCATACTTTCTAAGTTCTCAAAACATTTAATTGAATCAATAAGGTTTTAGGGTTTCAATTCAATGATTAGTATTTTTTATTAGGGTTTTGAGATATTAGGGTTCTTAGTGTTTACCTTAACCTCCGATGGGTTGGATGGACCATTAATGAGAGAAAGTATGTACTTGGATCAGGAATTGGAACAAGGATCAGGATCGACTAGTAGAGCAAGCTTGATTGTTTGAAGGTTGAATTCGGATCAAGGTATGAAAGTTTCACGATCAAAGGTTTCACAATAGGAATTACGGTTTTGATCGATGGCTTTTTAGCTTAGGGATTTAGGGAACAATCATGCTGATAAAAAGCAATATACGAATTCCCCATTCTTTTCTCTAAGTTTTACAACACGCTATTAGCATGAATTC
>CAJHQP010002992.1:0-74587 GCA_905132765.1 Moricandia arvensis
TGCCAGGATTGGATGATAGTCCGACCCCCATAATCACAAATAGTTAATTGATGAGTGAGGAAAATTCTCATGCCAATATACATTCCTTAATACCCGATCCAACTGGCATCTCACACTTGTTTGGCCTCTTTTCCCGAACTCATGATAATTATTTCCCATACATAGGAATTAAAGTATGCCATAGTAAATTATCATTTGTTTAAAAGGAAATAAAAAAGAGTTGTATGATTGTCTCCAGCCTCCTTCTTTTTCAGTATGGCAAGTTATCTCACTGAAATTGCCAATTACAAACCTTGGTCTATTTTTTTATCGTAGAGAAACGCGTAAGACGTTCTCACACTTGTTCACTGCGGTCTAAAAAATGGTCGCGATAAAAATTCATGTAGACTTAATTCCATCAATGATTGCAGATACATCAATCATTATGTTATTCAAAACTAAAACATCAACTTGAAATTCATCCATAAAAACAAAGCTAAACCACTGTTTTGGCCAAGTGGCTCAAAGGTATACAACTTATCAAATCCTAAGTCAGCCTGAATATTTTGCAACAACGGCTTCCTATTATTCGTTTCAAAAAGGAACAAGAGTCTTTATGATGCTTCTGACACATCTCGTGAGGCGTCAAACTGTGAGATCGTTCCCTATCACTCGACATTTCCAACTTAGTGTCTTAATTGATGAAAGTTGTGTGGATTTTTGGATTCCACCTCTCATTCCTTTGATCTTGAGAGACCAGTGTCAGTTTCATCGAAATGTTACCTTCTCTTTGTTGAGATTTTCCATGGGGATTAAAAACCCCATATGCGACTGCAGAATTTGACTGAGTTCTCAGAAATGCCCGACGAAGCTCCTCCATATATGCTGCGAAGAGTGACCTTGCAACACTATGAGTTACTTTCTTATCAACTGCATCATCTACAGAGGATGGTTATGCCTTGTCTTTGATCATAAGGATGATCTCGTTTATGTTGGCCACTTGCAGAATTTTCATTAGCGTTGACATGTTCATTATTTCCCATCTGTTCTATATTTCCAAAATCCTCCCCCAGTAGATCATCTTCCTCCATCACCATCAACGCATCCCCATTCATGTATTCAGGCATCTCATTTCCGTCTGTCTGATCATCATCATTGAGAGCAGCAATCATGAAGCATCTGAAGGTACAATAAATTTAACTTCTCCCATTACATGGTCCGAGTCCATAAGAGACTTATGACCAACACCAAATGGTGTAGCTCAAAGTGTCATTATTATAAAAAAGTTACGAAGGGATTCTTTGCTCTTTTTAATAACTTGTCTGAACTCGCATTGGAACGCATGATAGCGACCTTCAGCCATATGGGCTGAACCTGAGCTATTAATTTTTTCATCTTTACTCTCTTTCAAGTGCCTAGGTTTTTCCTTCCAAACTTGGTTATTTGAACCGCGTTGATCCTCATTTCGCACCAAAGAGTAAGGCTTGAAACGATCGATTCTTTTTAATGATAGGGTGCAACAGTTTAATCTTTATATCCAAGGATTATAGTTTTTTGATAACAAATTTTGCGCATTCATGATTTTCTCTAAGGATAAGTAAACATGATAAAAAATTTGAAACTTTACTTGAAAAAAGTTGAGACCAAAATATCGTACAGTCGTAGGCTACACTATTGTTTTGATTAAAAGTCACAAATATAGATTTTGAAGTTCATATCAGTCAATCCAAAATTTTAGAAAGCTTTTGAAAGTTTTAGCAAACCCGGAAGAGATATATGATGCGTTGGCCAATATCACCATGACTATTATAGGCTCGATTAATCAGGATCTCGCAACTCCGTTACAAAAATGGGAGGTAGAAATTTCCCTTTTTGTCGTGCATCCAGAAAAAGCTCTAGGACCAGACAATATGACAACCTTGTTTTACCAAAATTTCCGGGATATATGAAGGGAAATTTAACTCGTATGGTTAACAAATTTATGTTTTATGGCATCATTACTCACGGATTGAATGATAGTAATATCTATATCATCCGAAGAAAGATAAGCCCACTGAAATGTCTTAATTTTGACATATAAGATCTTTACAAAGTGAGCTATTAGATTGTCTCCAAGGTCTTATGCCCGAGACTGAAAAAAGTCTTCACTGAGAGCATCTCAGAACGCTCATTAGCCTTTGTTGCAGATAAACATATCTCAGATAATATTATTATCGCTCAGGAGATGTTCCATGCACTAAGAACATACCCAAGATGGAGACACAACAGAATGGCTATTAAAACATATATGAGAAAGGTGTATAATCGTATAGAATGGGAGTTCATCAGAGTTGTTATGGAAAAGATGGGCTTCTCTGTAACATGGATCGAGAGGATGGTGTGATGCATAGCCTCTGTAAAGTATCTAGTATTAATGAATGGCCAGCCGTGGGGGGGGGGGATATTATCCCATGAAGAGGACTATGTGAAGGAGATCTTCTATCTCTTTTCATCTTTATTCTATGCACGGAAGCGCTTATTAGTTTTCTTAATAATGCGGAGAGTCAAGGGTAAGATATCAGAGATGCTGGTAGCCCTTGCTAGCCCTCCGATGTCACACCTAATATTTTTTGATGATAAACGTTCCTGTTGTGAGGCGGAGCCCTGTAAATGTAATAAAGTCATGAAAGTAGTAAAGGTATATGGAAAAGCATCCGGAAAATATATTAATTTTGAGAAGTCTCCGCTTCTCTCTGGAATTGATAATGAAGGAGGAATGAGATCTTACTTGGGAATTTCATAGGAGATAAGTGGATCGAAATGCATACTATTTACGTTCCTAAAGAATAATCTTTAACACAATATCAATGGATGGTAAGCTCGTTGGTTGACAAAGAAAGGAGATCCTTATAAAATTGATAGTTTTAGCCCTACCCACATATCTCATGTCGAGTTTTCTATCCCCTTTGGAGATTTTCGATAAACTAGCAAGTGCCATTGCACTTTTTAGTAGAGCTCGAACCACCCTAAACGAGATATGCATTGGACGAAATGAGAAACACCGTGCGTCTCAAAAGAAGAAGGTGGAAAAGGCTTTCGATTTATCCATGAGTTTAATATGGCTTTTGATATATTATGGGTTTTACTAGTTTTTGACCATGATAAGACCTATTCAAGAGTCTTTATATATAAAATTTGAATTATTTTAGATTTTTTACAAGTTTAGGTACATTTTCGAAGGGTTTTGCGACTTTAGAGCACTTTGGAACTAGGATAAATCTAATGTTCAAGAACTCGCTAGGCACAAGCCGTGTACTCGGCTTGGAACTAGCGCCTAATCAATAAATATGAGATTTTACGAGATTAATCGAGGATTTTTTGTATATTTATTATAAATAAGTTTTTGTAGACGAGAATATGAGAATAAACATCAAAACATGTTGTGGTTTGGTGGTGTGTAATGATGTTGTCGCTGTAAAAGGTCCACTGTTTGAAGGACGATGGTTTTAGACATCTATGAGTAGTCACACGTAGTTGAGCTCTTATCCTGCAATTGGTCTTGAATTATAAGTCCATAATTAGCCAAATAGTACAAACTAGGTATTTGTCCGTAAATTCGTGGATATACATACTTCTAAATTTTTGATATAATATAATAATTTATGTTATTTGCAAACTTTAATTTTAATTGAATGTGAATTATTTTTAGATATTTAAAAATAAAAGGATTACATATTTTTATAAAATTTATAAAAATATAAATATGATTTTTCGTATTTTACTATATTTTTATCAACAACCATAATAAAATAGTTAATATATGCTCTAATTGTTATTTTCACATCCTGATCAAATTTATGTTTTATATAGTGTTAAAATATTTGATTTCTAAATACCCGTCAATTAATATTACATGACATTCACACATCGTAATATTGTTTTGCTATAAATAATAGTACATGATTACAAAATAACATTTGTTAAAAAGTTATATGTACATGTTAATAGTTGCTGAAACCAAAAAACAATTTCTTCGACTAATATGGCTTGGAGTCATCTAATATGTGGGTTGGAGTCATTTAATATGTGGGTTATTGGATGCCAAATATGCAATATTTAATTAAAATAACCAAATATATTGGCGAGTGGAGAAATAATAAACATTATAGAAAATAGCCTAACCCCTGTCAAAAATTTAAAATTTAAACACAGCACATTTAAAAATGTTGATATGGTTTCTAAATTAAATTTACATGATTATTTTTACTACTCAAATTTTATATCATAATAAGAAGATTTCTTTTATAAGGAAAGTTATGTTAGTTTTAAACCACAAAACAATTCCACTAAATATATACTTTAACTCTCTAAAGATAATTTTCATTTTAAATACAAAATTTATGATTCTTTTTTATTTTTAACGTACACTGATATAAAAAATCTCAATCATAAAAAAATGGAATGTTTTTGTTAAAAAAATCTTAGCCATTTTATTAAAAATAAATGCTGTAAGAAATATGTATATGATTATATTTCATACAATAAAAATATTTAAATATATTTAATTTTTGTACTTTTTGTTTAAAATAATTTAAAATGACTAAATTTTGAATGATCAAAAGATGTTGATCAAAAGATGTAAAATATTTTATTGTTTCTTTTCAAATCGGATGTTTAAAATTAAATTTTTATTATTGAATATTTTTGACACTAAACTTGTCATAAATTTAGGGATTTTTATTAATAATATTGTTTGGCAGCTGTGATAAGTTGGCTTAAGGTTATTTTTTTTAGAATCAAATTAAATAAATCAAAGATAAAAACTTATCAACTAAATTATAAAGATTAATCCAACAACTCACCTATGAATGACATGTGCACATAAATCGTTTAAGTAACTTCTTAATTAATATATAGGAAGATAAGATGTCTAATAGATTTATAATCTTATAAATGTACATTTATACATTACAAAATATATTCATAAGCATTACAAAGGATTTTATAAAATTTTATTATATTTTATAAGTTTTATAAATGAATTTATAAAATGTTACAAATGAATATATAAAATTTTATATATGTTTTATAAACTCTTACAAATAATTAATAAATTTGATAGTGTGATTTTGTAAGCCACGATAAATCATGTATACATGTTTTAAAATGTTTATAAATATTTTTAAAAAGGAGTAGCAAATTAAAATAACTCTAGTTTATGTATAGTTTGTGTAAAATAACAAATTTATGGTACAATTAGAATTTTTCCTAGTTTTGTTGTTTTTTTTGTGACCACGAACGTCTATTCTATTACTCAAATTTGAGGTGTTTGGGTAACCAGAACGGAATAGAATAACCAATGTAACACAGTTATCTATGAAACGATATTGCAGAGTTAGCTAAATAATCTGAAATTATATTTTGTGCATTTGGGATGTGAAATATCTCGAAGTCTAGGAAACATATATGTAGCGTCTTTATGCCTCCATTTTTGTTGCAAAACTAGACCAAGCTTGCGACTCCTTTACCATCGTGATCAAATCCTTACAATTTGTCCCAAAGCGCTGACATGGCGAATGTTGTAGCATGCTCTCAATTGCCCATCACAGTGCTTCTCTTCTGAATGTAAAAGAGTCTCTCGCCTTCTTAAGTTTCACATACCCATGAGCAGAATCTTGCCAAGGCTATCCTTCCAAAACTCATCTACAACCACTAAACTTTGTTGTGAAAGTCCATAAAGCATCCACCATGCAGATATTATCCAGGCTTATGACATGGATTTCCTCATTACTATTCTCTTGTGGAGCTGGGGTGATCATCTCGTTTGCATTAAACAAGGCTTGGCATTAACTCTCTGCATATCTGACTAGCTCCAAAAGATCCCTATCAATTCCTCTGAAGAGCTTATCAAGGGGTAAGGATCCATGTCTAGTTCTGGTTCCATAGTGCTATTTTTCTTCCTGAAAAGATAATCCATATTGGCATAAATGCTTGGTAATGGAGAGATGTTTGGGCTAGATGGTGTTTCTAAAAGAGACCATACTTGCAAAGCTGGAGGGCATTCAAATATGGCATGAGTAACACTTTGTTCGACACATCTTGAGCAATAATTACACATCTCATATTCCGATGATTCAAATTTCTCGTTACAACCACATGTCCTGTTATCAGTTGCCACATAAGGTGACATATCTTCCGGGTGCTTTTAGTTTCTAAGCAAAGGCTTGGAGCTTTGCTATACTAGACTCCAATACTTCCATCTCTTCCTCAGCCTTTAATAGATTTTGAGCTGCCCAGTATCCAGATTTAACAGTGTACTGACCGTTCCTAGTGTAGTTGCAACAGAATGTATCACGACAATGTGTTAAACGCATGGTCATACTCCTTATGAGAGGTATATCATCAGGGGAAACATAATCCTCTAGTAGTCTAACATCCCATTTCTTCGATTCTCGATTAATAAGATCACTAACTCTTATATTCGAATGCAATACTGGGGCAGATGGGCGAGTCGAGCTAGCTGGTGTTGTAGGGATCCAAGGATCCTCCCACACCTTGACCTCATATCCAGAGTGTATCTTATGCCTGATTCCCAATAACAATAGGTTTCTAGTCGTTGTGATACTGGTCCACACGTAGGATGGGCTACTTGCGAAAACAGTTCGTAGAGGCGAACTCATTCTGTAGTATCTTCCCTTTAAAACTCTAGCAACCAACGAATAAGGGTACTGGACTAGTGTCCATAGTTGCTTTTCTAGTAATACGAGGTTAAACTCATATATCAAACGAAAACCAATCCACCCACCTCTCTCGGTAGGCAGAGCTTCTCCCACTTTGCCTAATGAATTCTTCTTTTTGGTGGATTAGAGCTCCACCAAAATTGTACAATGTCACTTGCAAGGTTTTCACATATCTCCAGCGTTTGAGAGTCATCTACCCGTCCATCCATTCACTCTATTCATTAGTTTGTCTTTGAGAAAAAGCTTGCATTTGGAGTTGTTGATATTTTATGGGATTCCTAAGTAAGTCCCCATTCCTCCTTCATTCTGGATTCAAAGTGTATATTTAATCTGTTGTCTCACATTTGCTCCAATCATCTTACCAAAGAGTAGAGAGGGTTTCTCAAAATTAATACACTGATATGATTCTTGTTCATACTTTTTGACAACTTTCATCACTTCTTCACATTCACGGGGCTCCGCGTTACAGAAAAAGACTATCTTCAGCAAAAGAGAAGGTGGGATACTGAGGGACACGAGCGTGTAACTCACATCCCAGTTTTCTTCCCTTAGTTCTATGCATGATTAAGAAGGCTAACGAGCTTCCATGCCTAAAATGAAAGGGGACAGAGGATCTCCTTGACTTAGACCTCTTTCTGGAAAGATATTTCCCCTTGGTTGACCATTCATAAGCACCTTCTACTTAACCGAGGTGATACAACGCATTATCCAGACAGTTCAAGTTTCTAAAAATTCCATTTTCCTCATAATTGATTCGATGAATGACCATTCAATTCTATCATATGCTTTACTCATATTCGTCTTAATGGCCATCTTGTTTTTTTGCGCCCACTTGGTTTGGTTTGCAGGACATAGAACATTTCCTAGGCAATCATAATGTCGTCTGAGATTAGTTGTCCCGCAACAAATGCTGATTTTGTAGCATCCCCGTTCCGGGAAAGGACCGGATGGATGGACCTAGGATGAGTGAACAAGAAATTTGGTTGAGAGACCTCAAGGCAAGCATCCCAAGGTCTGGATAGAAGGGTAAAATGATCTAGGAGCTGCACATAAGGCTGAGATATTTCTATAAAAAACGAGGTTGACTTAATTCATACACTACAAGAAAACAAGGCATATTCCGACGGAAATTCCGACGGCGACATATATCTTCGGAATTTTCCGACGGAATTCCGACAAAATTCCGAGGAAACTAAAAAATTTAATTTCCCCGGAATTTCATCGGAAATTTCCGACGAAATTCCGAGGAACATTTATTTGTCGGTATAAACCGAGAAAATTCCGAGGAAACTTATTTCGTCGGTTGTTTTCGACGAAATTCCGAGGAATCTATCCGTTAAAAGAGCCGTTGTGGGTGTTGAATAATTCCGACGAAATTCCGAGGAGCCGTCAGAATTTCGTCGGAAATGCCGGCAGTATTTCACCTATAAATACAAGCACCCCTCACCCTCTTCATTCACTCAATATTTCATCTTCTCACTCACTTTACACACGAAATATATTCAAAAAACCATGTATTCTTCAAATTATTATCGTTCTTGGATGGATGGACCTCATATGGATCCTAACACGAGATTGCTTACGGATGAATATCAAGAAGGTATAGCCGAATTCATGGGGCTAATTCAACGACAACTGGAAGCGAACGGGTATGTTAATATGTCCTTGCTCTACTTGTACAAATAAAAAGGTTATAAAAGAGTAGAATGTTCGGACACATTTATATTTGAATGGGTTTACACGAAGTTACAAAATTTGATATTATCATGGAGAAACTGATTATGAGTATGGTAGTACTAGCGAACCTTAGACTGCGGATAGGTTAGAAGAGCCAATTAGAACGGATGTAGATTATGGTGTAGGTACTGAACAAATGGTACATGATCATTTTAGAGAGGAAGAATTATCCAATGCAGAAGGTAAGAGATTTTTTGATATGTTGGATGCATGCAAACAACCTTTGTACAAAATTTGAAGAGATGGTCATTCGCCTTTATCATCTGCAACAAGACTGATGGGCATTAAAACAGATTATAATTTGGCTGAAGATTGTGTGGATGCGATTGCTGATTTTGTAAAAGGTGTTCTACCAGAAGATAATCTAGCTCCGGGTTCATACTACGAGGTTCAGAAACTCGTTGCTGGTCTTGGTTTATCGTATCAGATAATAGATGTATGCATCGATAACTGCATGATATATTGGAGGGCGGATGAGAACCAGCTTCAGTGCAAATTTTGTGGGAAGGCTCGTTATAGAGATACTAGTGGAAGAGTTCCAGTGCCATACAAAAGGATGTGGTATTTGCCGTTGACAAAAAGGTTGAAGAGGTTGTATCAGTCTGAACGCACAGCCCAACCAATGAGATGGCATGCGGAGCATTCAACAGATGGTGAGATTAGACATCCTTCGGATGCAAAAGCTTGGAAGCATTTCCAATCAACATATCCAGAATTCGCATATGGGAGAAGAAATTTCTACCTTGGATTATGTACCGATGGTTTTAGCCCATGGCAAGCATGGAAGACAATATTCTCTATAGCCAGTCATTCTTACACCATACAACTTACCGCCAAACTTGTGCTTGCGCCGAGTGTTTTTGTTCTCTCCATTCTCGTTCCCGGGCCAGAGTATCCTAGGAGATCACTTGATGTGCTTCTTCAGCCACTAATATATGAGTTGCAACAACTATGGGCTCAAGGTGCTGAAACATACGATGTTTCGTGTAAAGAAAACTTTCAAATGCGGGCAGTACTTATGTGGACAATAAGTGATTTTCTAGCATATGGTATGTTATCTGGATGGACAACACATGGAAGGTTATCATGTCCATATTTTCAAGATAACACAGATGCTTTCCAACTAAAACACGGAAGGAAAACATGTTGGTTTGACTGTCACAGGAGATTCCTACCACCTGATCATCCATATCGTAGGAGTGGGACTTTGTTTACAAAGAACAAGAAGGTGTTTGATACTCCACCTCCAGAAATTTGTGGGGCAGATTTGTTGACACAGTTAAGAGATTTTGGTGCAGAAAGGACGCCAGACGTTGGTGGACATGTGCATTATCCAGTAGATGGTGTTGGAGAACTACATAATTGGCACAAGAAGAGTATTTTCTGGGATCTACCATACTGGAAGGATCATCTGCTGCGGTATAATTTAGATGTCATGCATATTGAGAAGAACTTTTTTGACAATATCATGAACACGATCCTTAACGTGCAAGGTAAAACAAAAGATAATTTGAAGTCAAGACTTGATTTAGTCGATATATGTGCTCGTTCCGAACTTCATGTTGATGAGAATGGTAGGGCTCCTGCTCCCATATACCGACTGGATGCAGCGGCAAAAGATGCGTTCTTTGATTAGATTTCAAACGATGTGGAATTTCCAGATGGTTACGCATCTAATTTGCGTAACTGTGTTGACAGAAGAGAAGGAAAGTTTATCGGCTTGAAGAGTCACGATTGCCATGTAATGATGCAGCGCCTCCTTCCGTTTGCCTTCTCGGGACTATTACCACGAAATGTTCATGAAGCAATGGCAGGGATAAGTGCTTTTTTCCGTGATTTATGCACGAGATCAGTGACTCCAGAAGGTATCCAAAATTTGAAGTCTAACATACCTGTGATCCAGTGCAACCCCGAGAAGTTATTACCTCCATCATTTTTTTTATGTTATGGAGCATCTTGTTATTCACTTGGCAAGAGAATTGGAACTTGGTGGTCCTGTGCAATATAGATGGATGTATGTTTACGGGTGGTATATGTTTCATCTAAAGAAGAAGGTCAAGAATTTAAGCAAGGTGGAAGGATCTATTGTCGCACAGATGATCAATGATGAAACTTCAAACTTTGCTGAGTACTACTTTCCAGCAGAAGTGCAGAAAAAAAACCGAAAACCTGCTCGGCATGATGATAGAGGCGAAAAGGCAACATATTATGTTACGGTTCCAAACATCTTCACAGATGTCGGACGACTCAGCGGAAAATCAAAGGACCGTCGACTTACTGAGCAGGAGCACAGTCATTTGCAAACATTTCTGCTCACCAACTGCGAAGAAATTCTTCAATATGAGAGGTACATATATAGATATGTTTAACAATTATTATTTTTACAAGTTGTAATTTAAATCTTAATTAATTTCATTTATGTGTACAAAATTTTCATGGCTGAAAAGTGGTTCACTCATAGACACGCCACATAAGAGGAACTTGAAGAACTGAAGCAGAGAGAATTTGCTGCTTGGATGCTTGGTTATGTGAGTATTTTAACCCTTGTAATATTAATCACATGTTATAATAATCCTCAGAATATTGCTATAACATATTTTCTATAAATAGGTGTATGCTGCAATTGCCAGAGGTGAAACATTTGACGATTGGATACGCGAGATGGTGTGTGGACCACAACATGTTGTGAAATTATATCCGAGATTTTGTACTCGAGGATATGCATTCACAACTCAAAAGAGGAGACGTTCAAGTACAACTTATGATGCTGATGTCTCGTCTGCATCTGGAGATGATGTGTACTACGGGAATATACGCGAAATTTTGGAGATCAAGTATCCAGGCATGGTTGGATTGCGGTGTACGGTTTTCTATTGTGATTAGTACGATAATACTGCAGATCGAGTCGTGAGAACAGATGCATTTGGTGTTACATCAGTACATTCGCGACGAAAGCTGCAATATTATGATCCTTTCATTCTTGCTTCGCAAGCCGATCATGTAATTATATACATGTCAATTTATTCATAATGATTCATTCGTCTGTATATTACTATTACTAATTTATATATAAATTTGTAATATTTTACAGGTTTGCTATATCAAGTATCCTCGGGTTAGGAACAGGGATGATCCATGGGTCACTGTTACATCACTCAACCCGAGAGGGCGAGTTCAGGGAAGTTCTGATCGAGACCCACTACAACCAAGCACATCCAGAAACTTAAATGCAGCTGAAGATTTAGCAAACTCTGAGTTGGTAGTCGATTTAACCGACTTTGGAGAGGAAGATGTTGTTCACGAAGAGGATGAACCTGTGATTGGAGAGTTTCACCAAGATTCAGATTCAGATTCATCTGGTGATGAATCGAAATCAGAATAGAAACCATGTCACGGTTTTTTTTAATAGAACCGAGGAAATTCCGAGGAAATAAGGGTTAGTCCTCGGAATTTCCTCAGAAAATACCTTTGTACATTTCGGGTTTGGGGTTTAGGTTTAGGGGGAACAATTTCCTTGGAATTTTTCTTGGTCCCTTCCGAGGAAATTCCGAGGACAAAGACAATTTCGTCGGAATTTCCTCAGAATTTACCGAGGAAATTCCGACGAAAAGAGATATTTTGAACCGAAAACATCGTTCTACGGTTAGAAATGAAAAACATACAACCACAAAACCTTTCCTAAGTGTCTTAAATTGATTTTCAGTTCAAATGTTAGTTTATTTTAAATAATGAACACTTTTCCGATTGTATGAACGAAACTCATACACTTCAAGAGAAACACTTATACAGTTTAATAAACGGGAAGGACATTACTTGTAATCGATTTCAATTTTTTGTAATTAATGGTTTATCCACATCTTTAGATAGTATTCTCAATGTTATGCATTGGACAACTTTGAAATTGTGTAAGAAATGAACTAGGGTTCACAAATTTAATGTTTCCAAACCCCAAAATATGTTTTCCTCGGAATTTCCTCGGAATATTCCGAGAAAATTCTGAGGAAAATGAAATATGATTATCCAATTAGGGGACATGCAGAGCATATTCCCTTTTCTCGGAATTTCCTCGGAATATTCCGAGGAAAAGGGAATATGCTCTGCACAAATTATGATATTTTGTCCGATTTATGGTATTTCCGAGGAAATTCCGACGAATATTTTTCTATTCTTCGGAATTTCCTCGGAAATTACATTACCCGGGAAACAGAACCGCCAAAATTTTTTACGAAAATCAAGTTTACTATTTCCTAAGAAATTCCGACGACCTATTTCCTCGGAAAGTTTCGTGTCTATTTACCCGAGACCTTTCTTCTTCCTCATTTCTCTTATCTCTCTCACGAATTCCGGCGAAGCTCTTTACATTTTCTCCATTATTTCCTGTCAAACTTCTCCATTTCTCCCCAAAACCTATCCCTAAACATGTAAGATCATTATCCCACTCTTTTTGGTCATTTTTGTTAAGTTTTTGGATGAAATTGATGATTTTAGGTTTGGTAGATTATTGTTTTTGAATTTAGAATTGTTAGGATTTAGGATTGTTAGGATTGTTAGGATTTAGGATTATATTGTTAGGATTGTTTGGATTGTGGATTGTTAGGTTTATAAATCTATTTTTAGGTTTATAAAAAGGTTTAAAACGTTTTTTTAATATTTATTAAACGTTATTAATATTTATAAAACGTTTTTAATATTTATAAAACGTTTTTAATATTTATAAAACATTTTTAATAGTTATAAAACGTTTTTAATAGTTATAAAACGATTTTTATATTTATAAAACGTTTTTAATAGTTATAAAATGATTTTTATTATTATAAAATGTTTTTAATATTTTTAAAATGTTTTTTTATATATAAAACGTTTTTATAGTTATAAAAAGTTTTTAATATTTATAAAACGTTTTTAATATTTATAAAACGTTTTTAATAGTTATAAAACGTTTTTAATAGTTATAAAGCGATTTTTATATTTACAAAACATTTTTAATATTCTTAAAACATTTTTATCGTTATAAAACGTTTTTTATAGTTATAAAACAATTTTTATATTTATAAAACGTTTTTAATACTTATAAAATGATTTTTATTATTATAAAATGTTTTTAATATTTTTAAAACTTTTTTTATATATAAAACGTTTTTTATAGTTATAAAACAATTTTTATATTTATAAAACATTTTTAATAGTTATAAAATGATTTTTATATTTTTATAATATTTTTGAATCTACTTTTATATTTTTATATGTATAAACCTATTTTATATTTAGTAAAAATTTTTTTTTTAGATTTTTATATGTATATTTGCCTTTTTTAAAAACTGTTTGTAAAATTTTGTTTTACAAATAGGTCTAGTGGCGAGAACCAAACTAGACTTCGCCGTTCTGCACCACGAGGTCATAGTAGTTCGTCCTCCCGCTCTCGAGCTTCTTCAGCGTCTCTAAACCAAGCTGCAGACGAGTATGGTCACCCTCTTGTTCCTCCGGTTGTTTCGGGAATCATGACTGTTGAACAGTTGGTTCAGCAGCCGGGTCGAGAGCATCTTTTCGTTCTCACTCCGTATCCACAAGGCCAACACCAAACTTGGTAAAAAAATTTCTTTTTGTTTTTATTTTAAATTTTATTTCATTATATTTTTTTCATCCCTATTTTTTTCTTATCTTAGGTTCGATCGATCGGGGAACGGAATCAGCACCTTCATTAACCGGATGATGTACTTGACCCTCCAGAAGGGGTATCCTACCTTCACCAGCTTCCCTTCTGAGGATCGGGAAATGTGGTTCCGTCAGTTTGTGGTAAATTTTAATTTTTTAACTTATTTTTTTAATCTTTAACATAATTTTTTACTAATTGTGCATTTTTTCAGCAAGAATTCAACTGGAATTCTGATCAGACATACTTCATCCGTCACCACTTCAACCACAAAGTCATGGATAATTATGGGAAGCAAATCTATGAGTGGAAGCAGAAGTGGATCAAAGGAAAGACACCGAAATCGATTAACGAGACTGTGTGGGCGGAGTTGATCCAATACTGGGAGAAGGACACGACGCAAGACCGATCGATGACCAACTCTGGCAACCACAAGAGCGAGCATCGCGGGAAGGGCATGTACAAGCACAACTTGGGTGCCCAGAGTATTCACACTCTCGGAGATCGAATGGTAAGTTAAATCAATTTTTTATTTCAAATTTTTAAACATTTTTATTTCAATTTTTAATGCATTTCTTACATTTTTTTAGGCAGAAGAAAATGATGGTGAGTCGGTTGATGATCTCGCCCTAATGAGGATAGCGTATACCAACAAAAAGACCGGCGAGATTTCTGATTGTCTTGTGAGGGAAGTGGTCGACCTGGTCCAAAGCCAGAAGGATGATGAAGAGTTTTGCCTATCTCAGCTTGTCTCTGATGAGGACGCCACTACTGCTGGTTCCAGCAACCTGTCTCGAGGTCAAATAAACGAACTCGTTGAATCGGTAAGATCTTCATTTTTATTTTTACTATATTTTCATTTTTATCTTTATTGCTACTAAAATCATTATGTTTTCTTTTCAGGCGGTTCCAAAGAGAAAATGACATTTGTTCGGTTTGGGTCGTCGATCTCCGTCGGTTGCTTCTTCTTCATCAGCGCCTTTTGTTGATCCGGCACTTATGGAGTAGCTACAGAACAAGGATGACCGGATCTCAGCATTGGAGACCCAGATGGCCGCCCAACAAGCTAAAGTGGACGCAGCAGAGAGGGCGAATGCACAAATGATGGAAATGATGAGACAGATGTTCCCCGAGCAGTTTTAGTTTGTGTTTTTTTTAATAAAACATGTTTAATGTTTTTTCTTTTAATTTGTAAGACTTTTAATATTATAATATGTTTTCTATTTGAGATTAAATTTTATTTTGAAAAATTAAATTAAAAAATACAAAATATATTAAAAATTAATTATTCTAAAAAAAATTAGTTTGCGATTATTCCAAGGAAATGACTCCCTCGGAAACTTCCGAGGAAGATCTTTCCTCGAAATATTCCGAGGAAGTCATTTCCTCGGATTTTCCCAGGGAGAAGTTTTCTCGGTAAATACTTTTCCGACGGAAGACTTTCCTCGGAAATTTCCGAGGGACTCTTGTCCTCGGTGTATTCCGAGGAAACCCTTCCTCGGAAATTTCCAAAGAAATTCCGAGGAAGACTCCTACTAAATGATTCCTCGGAATTCCCTCGGAATGTCCGAGGAAATTCCGACGAAATATATTTTTCCGACGAGATATTTCCGACGACCGTTTTCGTCGAAATACCGTCGGAATGTGACTATTCCGACGAAACTCCGACGAAAATAGTCGTTGGAATAACGCTGTATTCTTGTAGTGATATCATGAGAAATGATTATGAACAAGATATGATGAAAGAATGATCAGAAATGATCATGAGGTATTAGATCAGGCCAGGAATGGGCCAAGGGAATTAACCACATGCATTTGGCCAAGGGAAAGGAGCTGGACGAGCTGTAGAAGGTGAGTTACCAGCTGAACACGCCAGCTCACACCAGCTGAACACTCGCTGGCCAGCTCACACCAGCTGAACACCAGCAGAATACTAGCTGGACACTCCCTGACCAGCTAAAATCAGATGAAGACTATCTGAACACTCACTTACCAGCTTATGGCAGCTGAAGATTAGCTGGACACTTACTGATCATCTCACACTAGATGAAGAACTAGCTGAGCTAGCAGGCCGAAATGGTGATCAGCTCAACTTAGCTGACCAAGATAGTTGGCTACTGACCTAGTTGGGTGGTCTGACACTCTAGGTGGGTGGTTGGGAAGGTCGAGGGGCGTATGTTAACTGCCAGGCCCAAGGGGTGCAATATGGACCATTGATTTAATCAATGGCTAGGATTGTTGGGGAAAGGGTGCAACCCTTAGAAAAGAAACAGCTCATTCTCCTACAAAAAGAGGGAAATTCCGTGGTTTGCAGGCACGCCAGAGCTTCCTTCTACAGCCTGAAAAACAATTAAATACAGAGAGAAAAGGAGGGAAGGTCGGATAGAACAATCCAAGACCGAGAGTGGTGTGAAGGCAACAAATAGGCAGTTTTGAGGGCGATCAAGAGGGAAGTTATGCACGACGCTTTGATGGGTTTTGACCATTGATTGCACATCCTAGGCTTCCTCTACAGACTTAGAACACACGCAAGCAAACAGGGAAGAGGAGATGTGCCCTGACCTCACTCTCCATGGCTAAGGCAGCCTTAAGGATGAATGTGTGTGGAAAGGCAGTTCCATGGGAGTTCAAGGGAAGAGATGTGCGATCCATGGATGGATCTTATCATGAATATTAACATGATAATTCTTGATAAAGGCGTTTGTTGGAGGAGCATGGTCGTTCATGATTAGGAGGGACACATGATCTTACATAATCAAGTATAAGGTAACCGATTTATAATTATTTCTAGGATTACAAATATGTTTCTAGTAGGAACAATCATGGCCAAGCATGATTCTCCCGTTGAAGATAATAGATTGAGATGTTATCTAAGGATCCAAGACATTGAGGAAAGAATCAGATCATAGTTGATATAATTCATCCATAAGGGTTGATAGTTAGATGCTACATCTCAGCTAGTGATTAAAGCGGATCATGGGTTGGTGTTAGGATCGATCATGATATCAATCATTGATATGATCATGATTAAGCATGGATGACCTGATACATATATGAGGGATCAAGGTGTCAGATCTAACTTGATCAAAGAATGCATTGGTTGGAGGAGCAAGACAGATCGGCTTGATTGGTATATAGTTCTATGGCCGGTTAGGTAAGAGTGAAGACTCATCAGTTTCGAGTCATGTGGGGTGGTTGGTTGATTGACTTAGGATCTTATGGGCATTGATAGTCCAGAAGATGGACATGGTACCATAACCTATAAGGTAAATTTATGTTGGATAGTGCATGAGTCAAGAAGAGGTCAGATGCATATCCTTAGCGAATGAGGACTTCTCAAAGGTTAATTAGTCTGTGGGGTGGTTGGTTGAATGGCTAAGCACCAATGGGAATGGTTTCTGAATGTACAAGGAGATGGAAACGAGTTCATGGCAGCTGGTTGAGGTGTAAAAGAGCTGGAAAAAGTACATGGGAGCTGAGAATAGTTCGGTCTTAGCTCAGCTCAAGTGTGTCAGTTCGATGAGCTGGATGTACTAGCTCAGTCAGATGGATCGCTGGAACGATTAGCTAACAAGCTCCAATGTGGCAAACGTAAGATCTAGCAATACTTACATAGACATAAAAAGAATGGCTTAGGGGAATGGAACCTCAGATTCATATTTCATAGGGTTTAGGATCGACCTCTAATCTAGTTGGTAGTTGAGTAGACTAACCAAGGCTGAGGTGATTCAACCGAACAAGTATTAGATTGGATTTAGTCCAATGGTTAAGTAGAGAATTTTCTGCTGCGTATAAGTTGAAAGGATCTAAGCAAGGAATTAATTGAGGTAGTCGTAAGCTAAGGTTTAAGATAGCCCTCGCCTTTAGGCGAAATTATAGACAAGGGCGAAAAAATGAGAGGTTTGGCCAGGACATGGCCAGGACGGCGAAGGACTTCGATCGCGGGTTAGACAGCCGGGATGGGCCCTTCAGATTGGGTCTCTGAAATTCTGTCTGGTAGAAGTTTTTTTAGTCTCTGGCATAAGAACTTAGAGATTATCTTGTAGCTAACATTGCACAAGCTAATGGGGCGGAACTTAGACATTGTATTCGGCTTGGTTATCTTCGGGATGAGGCAGATGTTGGTATCATTTAATCCACACGCCATCGACCCTTCAAAAAGGAACTTATTAACTATATGAGTTAAATCTTCCTTTACAATATCCCAAACTTCTGATATAAAAGAGCTGTCATCCAATCCAGCCCTGGAGCCTTCTTTGGGTGCATGGCAAATAATGTTAATTTAACATCACATTCTGTGACCGGAGCTATAGGGCTGTCATTAATGGAATCTGTAATCGTTGTGGACACCTCAGACAATGCATCAGCTATATCTTCTGTATTAAAGGACTCAAAAATCTGTCTAAAATAGCTAATAGCAATGGTTACCAGTCCTCATCATTGTCAACTACACCTTCATTTGCATCTAAAAGATGTGTGATTTTGTTCCTTGCTCTCCTTTTCTTTGTCAATGCATGGAAGAATTTTGTGTTTCTATCGCCTTCTCAAAACCAGAAAACTCAACTTTTTTTTTTGTTTCCAAAACATCTCTTCTGCCTTTTGAGCGTCAGATAATTCCATCAATGCATCTGCTATTTCCTCAGTCGTAGCAATATCATTCGAGTACAGACCTTCCACCTTCTCTTTAAATTCCTCCACTATCTTTTCTGAGTTCAGATTGTGCTGTCTCCTCCAAGTACTTAAGGCTTTGCGGCAACTCGCAATATGCTCCATAATATGTACATCATGAGATAGATCTGTAGCTTTCCATCCCTCAATAATGACTTGCCTTAATTATTCATTATCCAGCCACTTTTTATCAAATTTGAATGTTTTTGATTTCCTCGTCGGTTTCGTGAGAAGGTCTGCTAGGATCGAACGATGATCCTATCCCCATAACCTCATATATTTACAGCAAAATAAGGAAACTTCTCATGCCAATCCTCATTTCCAACAGTTCTGCCTAAGCGACATCTAACCATTGTTCTTCCTGCTTTCTTTCCTACCCATGATAGCATGTCCCCAGCAAATGGAACCCATAAAAGGTAGAAACGAGCTATCATAACGTTGTCTTCCCCCTTCATTTTCATTATGACTAGTGATTTTATTGAAATCTCTCATCATAAACCAAAGTTCAGTTCTTGTTGTTGAGAAACGTGTAAGACGTTTCCAAATTTGGTTTCTTCGTTCCAACACAAGGTCTACATAAACAAACATCATGAAATTTTTTATTCCATCAGTGACTGCTTAATGTCAGTCATTATGTTATTTGAAAATAAAACATTAACTTGATATTTATCCATATAAAAAGAGTCAAACCTCCGCTAAGATCAAGTGACTCAACGGTAAACAAATGGTCAACTGAATGTTTTGCAACATCAGTCTCTTGTTCTTCGTTTAAGAAAAGAACACAACACCTGGATAATGTTTCTGACACATTTCCATGAGACATCTAACTGTGAAATTGTTCCTTATACCTCGACAGTTCTAACTAATTGTCTTCATGAATGATGTCCATAAGGTTTTTTAGACCCTCCAAACCAATATTCTTGCGTGAGAATAGAACACATATATAGGGGTTGCTATCACGTTAGTTGGTTAGGGTTATATTACAATGGTTGTTCATAATTATTTATTATATGAACACATGTGGTAAGAACAATATATTCATATGATGTGAATTTAATTATTACGTAAAATTAATGGTTACTAAAGCTTTGTAGTATATGTTCATATAATAAATAAATGTTTCTATAAATTTAAAGCACAATAATTACCATAGCGATATAATTGTTTCTATAAATTTGTTTGCTTAATTAATTATTTGCTTAATTAATTATTTGCAACACTATTAATTCTAATTTTTTTTTCTGGTGTTTGTTATTAACATATATAAGATAACAATGTTTTTATACTTTCCGGTAGTAAGTTTCTTTTTTTCTGGCAATAAGTTGTTTGGCATTAGGTTTAGTTACTTCTATGATTATTAATCTTTAGAATTTAAAAATAAAATAAAATTAAAAATCATAAACCAATCAAATTAAGACAATTTATTGGAAACCTCTCGTATGAACGATCAGCAAAAATCACTTAAGTGACTTCTCAATTAATAAATAGGAGGATTTACTCAGGTTTTAGTCGGGTAAAATCAGTTTAAAAACTGATTATTCGGTTAATTGGCTGACTATCTGGTTACCCAATTCAACTTTAATCGGTGGCTTGCGGCCGAGTGCTTACACATGGTGTCGATCGACACTCATAACTTACAAAGAGCTTGACGAGACTTTATGCAGTTTCAAAACACTACATTTTGGCCTAGAAGGTTTCATTATTTACAAGAGTCCAATTCGTTTCTAGACCTTTATTAACTATTCTTAAGCCCTTATTTCGGCTACAATTTTTATTATCTTAGAGCTTGGAAAGAAAAGTCAAAATTCTTAGAGAGAAAATTTCAGACTCATATTTTTATCTCTTTAATATATTATGCACTTTATTCACATCTTGCTTTGGTTTTCATTGATCATGTCTAAGTAATCCGCCTATTAGATTAAGGGTTTTTGAGGGTTTAAGATGAATTGCTAAGTTGATAGAACTGCTAGAGTTACATATATAATTGTTCATCTAGATTGTTTTTAATGCTAGATTTGGATTAACAACCTGCAATCTAGATCTTACGATAATTGGTAGACACGAAAGTGATATTGATTACACGAAAGTGATATTGATTACCTGAAATAACGTAGAGAACTATTTGAAATAAATTTGGTTTAAAGATTTAGTGAACTTATCAAACATGTTCTTAGTGCTTGTATGAATTGATTGAATTCAAAAAGAGATTTGGAGTACTAGGCTCTCGGAATGTATAGTCTATACAACGAAAGTTGTTTGATTTGAGCATTGTGATTTGAGTTCTAGAATTGTTCTTGATAAACCCTTATCTTCTATTTACGTACAATTATGAATTACCTATTTATTTTCTTAGGTTTAGCGCTTTTTCCATCGATTAGAACCTTTTACATTACTGCCTTTTATCACTTTCTTATTACTGACTACCTTAATTTAAAACATAAGTCAAGACCTAGCTTAATTCAAGACCTAAATTTGTTCTGTATACGAGCTGAAGATCACTTTGATCAAGAGTCAGGAATTCCATGGTCAGGTTTATTGATCCTAATAACGAAGACAAGAAATAAAGAGGATGAACTTACTTGAGAGAGAGAAGACATCAGTGACCTTCAGAGCGGGGTGTGGCCACGGGGTGAAGCACCCGCGCGCTAGAGAAGACATCAGTGACCTTCAGAGCGGGGTGTGGCCACGGGGTGAAGCACCCGCTCGCAACAAGATGAAACAGCCGCGACCAAGAGACCCGGGGAGGTGTACCCGCGGTGGAGTGACCTAACATGAGTTGCAAGCAAAGAAAAGAGGAGAGGCACTTGAAATAAACTAAGGAGACCTATGGGGAGCTACTTCACGTGCAGAGACATAGTCAGAAGCACTCACTCACTTGCAAGACAAGGAGCACTCAGCAACTTGCTCATTCCCCATGCTAGCCAAGCACATGCTGCCTCCTTTTGCTCTTCCCACTCCAGACATTAGATCTAGAATAGCATGGGCTGATTAATATATTGTTTCTATTGTTTATTCTCTGTATGGGCAGTAGGCTCCTCTTGGTGCCTATTTAAACTCTTGTACTCTCATCATTCAAAAGTAAGGGAAAAAGAATCCTTCATTATTCTCTCTATTCTCTCTTGCATACAAACTACTAATCTCTCTCTCTCTCCCTGGTCACGAATCAAACTCATTCTCTCTCTTGTGTTCTTCACAATATTCTTAATATTCTTACATGGTATCAGAGCTATTTGGCTCCTAAACCTAGTTTCCTTCCGCAAAACTACTCTATTCTTCTTCACACTTTCTTATACTCATCCGCAAAGACTTTTCTAAATGGAGCAAAACAAGGCAATGGTTATTCCTGTCACTCTAAAGGGAGTTAACTACCTTCTCTGGTCAAGATTGATCAAGAATGCCCTTGGTGGAAGAGGCTTATGGTCCCATATCACTTCAGTGGAGGCGCCAAAGCAAACTGTCCAAGGAGAAGATGGCAAGGAGATTGTGGTAGCAGATGAAGGCAAATGGAGTCAAGAAGACTTTATGGTGCTGAACATCCTCCAGAACTCACTTGATGGTCCCATAATGGAGGCCTACTCATACTGTGAAACCGCAAAAGAATTGTGGGATACCCTCCAGAAGGTCTATGGAAACACATCCAACCTCAGTAGGGTCTTTGAAGTGAAGAAGGCCATCAACTGCTTGAACCAGGAAGATATGGACTTTAACCAACACTTTGGTAAGTTCAGAGCTCTCTGGGCAGAACTGGAAATGTTGAGGCCAAATACCATTGATCCAACCATCCTGAATGAGAGGCGTGAGCAAGATAAGGTATTCGGTCTACTCCTCACTCTCAATCCAGGATACAATGAGCTCATCAAACATCTGCTGAGGGCAGACAAGTTACCCACCCTTGAAGAGGTATGTGCTCAAATCCAAAAGGAGCAAGGATCTGTGGGACTCTTTGGTGGAAAAGGTGATCTTAACATGGCGCACAAAGCAGAAGCATCAGTCCATAAGGCCTATTTCAAACCAGAGAACCGGCGAATCACTTGTGAGCATTGTAAAAGGAATGGACACATGAAGAACCAGTGCTGGATTCTTCATCCCCATCTCAGGCCCCCATCACGGTTCAACCAAGCTAGAGGACATGAAGCTGTTTATCAGAATGCTCAGCCTTTGGTTCAACCAGTGCATCAACAAAACGGAGGGAGAGCCATAAACTCTACTGCCCACATTGCTGGAACATCTACTCAACCTCAACAAGAGGACTCTCTAATCCGCAAGTCAGACATTGAGGCTCTCATAAAAGCCCTCAATGCAAACACTGGTAACATTAGTAGTAATGCTTTAAATACTATTCAATGTGACTCTAAAACTGCTAGGCCTTTAATCATAGATTCAGGAGCCTCACACCATATGATCAGAGATGCTAAACTGATTAGTGATGTTAAACCGGCTATAGGAAGTGTTACAATTGCAAATGGTGATAGGGTACCCATTGAGGGCATAGGGAATTTGAAATTATTTGATGGAGAATCTAAGGCTTTATACATGCCCACCTTTACATCTAACTTACTCTCAGTAAAAAGGGCAACTTGTGATCTTAACTGCCATGTGATATTTAGTCCTAATGAGGTTCATTTTCAGGATATTGAGACCAGTAAGACGATTGGAAAAGGTGTGAGCAAAGGAGATCTCTATTTGCTTGAAGACACTGACCTTAAATCAAATTTACCTTATGCTTTTAATTCTGCCTCTGTTTTAAATTCGAGTACTTTATGGCATGCTAGATTAGGCCATCCTCATTCTCGTGCCTTAGGATTGATGTTACCTAATATGTCTTTTAAGAATGATAGCTGTGAGGCTTGTATTCTTGGTAAACATTGCAAAACCGTTTTTCCTAAATCAAATTCTATTTATGAACATTGCTTTGATCTAGTTCACTCAGATGTCTGGACTGCACCTTGTGTATCTAGGGAAAACCACAAATACTTTGTCACCTTTATAGATGAGAAATCAAAGTATACTTGGCTGACCTTAATCCAATCTAAAGATAGAGTGTTAGATGCCTTTATTAACTTTCATAGCTATATCACTAATCATTTTAATGCCAAGATTAAGATTTTTAGGTCAGACAATGGTGGTGAGTACACAAGCCACACTTTCAAGAACTATTTAACCAGACATGGAATCATCCATCAAACCAGTTGCCCATACACACCTCAACAAAATGGAGTGGCAGAAAGGAAGAATAGACATCTCATGGAAGTTGCTAGAAGTATGATGTTCCACACTAATGTCCCAAAACGTTTTTGGGGTGATGCTGTGGTATCAGCATGCTACTTGATCAATAGAACACCTACACGGATCCTCCATGATGTCTCCCCTTATGAGGTATTGAATAAAACTAAACCCTCCCTTGAGCATTTGCGTGTGTTTGGATGTCTCTGTTTTGTTTTGATTCCAGGAGAACAAAGAAATAAACTTGAAGCCAAGAGTGTCAAAGCCATATTCATTGGGTATTCCGCAAATCAAAAGGGATACAAGTGCTATGTACCAGAAACTAGGAGAGTAATGGTCTCAAGGGATGTTAAATTTGTGGAGTCAAAGGGGTATTATGATGAGAAAAGCTGGGATAACCTTAAAGATCTCTCACACACCCCATCAGACAGAGCAACTAACTTGAGAATCATATTGGAGAGCCTTGGAGTTCAACAGCACTCTGCAAATGAGACTCCAAGGGAGGCGCTTAATCCAACCGCAGATAAAGCTCCAGAGGGTTTCCCGGTTGATCCTGAGGGGGGCAACCAACTAGAACCAGAAGGTTCAATACAGCATGAAGGTTCTGAAAGTCATGATCAACCTGATCACCTACAAGATCATGAGGATGAGGACACTGAAGAGCAAGTGCAAGTACAACCATTAAGAAGAAGCACCAGGATTAGGCAGCAAGCACACACTGAAGAACAAGTGCAAGTACAGCCATTACGAAGAAGCACCAGGATTAGGCATAAAAGGGTCTACTTCAATGCCAATGTAGTTACCCATCCTACTCAGGCAGTGTGTTCCTTGGTCCAATATCCAGAAGAACATCAAGCCTTCATAAGCAGCGTAGATCAAGAGTATCTTCCAAGAACGTATGAAGAGGCCATGGCAGATGATGAATGGAGAGCATCAGTTGAAGATGAAATCAATGCCATGATCAAGAATGATACATGGTTTGAGACTGAGCTCCCCAAAGGAAAGAAAGCAGTAACAAGTCGCCTCATCTATACCATTAAGTATCTAGCTAATGGAAAACCAGAAAGAAAGAAGACAAGGCTGGTAGCAAGGGGATTCACTCAGACCTATGGAGAAGATTACTTGGATACATTTGCACCAGTTGCAAAACTTCACACCATCAGAATTATACTGTCACTTGCAACCAACTTGGAGTGGGAACTATGGCAAATGGATGTGAAGAACGCTTTTCTACAAGGAGAACTAGAGGATGAGGTCTACATGCGTCCTCCCCCTGGTCTAGAAGATATGGTCAAACCAGGAAACGTGTTGAGACTCAAGAAGGCCATCTACGGGCTGAAGCAATCACCAAGAGCATGGTACCATAAGCTCAGCACTACCCTTAATGGAAAAGGGTTTAGTAGATCTGAGGCAGACCATACTCTATTCACTCTCACCAGCCAACAAGGTATAGTAGTCATCCTTGTGTATGTTGATGATATCATCATCACAGGGAGTGACAAAGAAGGTATACAAACCACCAAAGCATATTTAAAATCTGTTTTTGATATTAAAGATTTAGGTGAACTAAAGTACTTTCTTGGAATAGAAGTATGCCGATCTAAAGATGGGCTATTCCTATCTCAAAGAAAGTACACACTTGATCTCTTGAATGGAGCAGGTATGCTTGGAGAGAAACCGGCAAAGACTCCACTAGAGGACGGCTATAAGATCTTGCGTGAGGGGGAGTATGAGGCAACACCATTTGATGATCCAAAACAATACAGAAGACTAGTAGGTAAGCTTATCTATTTAACGATCACTAGACCTGATATTTGTTTTGCTGTGAACCAGGTGAGCCAGCATATGCAAGTGCCAAAGGTTCATCACTGGAAAATGGTGGAGAGAATACTCAGATATCTCAATGGAGCTCCTGGACAAGGAGTATGGATGGGATGTAATGGCAACACAGAAGTAGTAGGATACTGTGATGCTGATTGGGCAGGAGACAGAAATGATAGGAAGTCCACTACTGGCTATTGCACCTTCATTGGAGGCAATTTGGTAACCTGGAAAAGCAAGAAGCAAAAGGTGGTTTCATGTTCAAGTGCTGAAGCTGAATATAGAGCCATGAGGAAACTTACAAACGAGCTGGTATGGATCAAAGGATTACTCAAGGATTTGGGAGTCGAGATCACTTCTCCAATCACAATGCATTGTGACAACCAAGCAGCCATTCACATAGCCTCAAACTCAGTGTTTCATGAGAGGACGAAACACATTGAGGTGGACTGCCATAAGGTGAGACAAATGGTGATCCAAGAGGTCATATTGCCGTGCTACACAAGGAGTGAAGATCAGTTGGCCGACATTTTCACTAAAGCTGCAAGTACCAAGGTGTGTGAGTCCATTTATCCTAAACTTGGACTCACCGACATTACCAAGGCATAACTCTCTTAGCCATGGAGCTTCTACTCTTTCCTTAGTATGTTTTTGTCCCAAAACAGGGTTTTGCATATTAAGGTTTTAATGAGGGAAGTCTTCATGGTTTCCAAGCTTGATCTCATTGTATTGGATCAAGCTTGAGGGGGAGTATTGATCCTAATAACGAAGACAAGAAATAAAGAGGATGAACTTACTTGAGAGAGAGAAGACATCAGTGACCTTCAGAGCGGGGTGTGGCCACGGGGTGAAGCACCCGCGCGCTAGAGAAGACATCAGTGACCTTCAGAGCGGGGTGTGGCCACGGGGTGAAGCACCCGCTCGCAACAAGATGAAACAGCCGCGACCAAGAGACCCGGGGAGGTGTACCCGCGGTGGAGTGACCTAACATGAGTTGCAAGCAAAGAAAAGAGGAGAGGCACTTGAAATAAACTAAGGAGACCTATGGGGAGCTACTTCACGTGCAGAGACATAGTCAGAAGCACTCACTCACTTGCAAGACAAGGAGCACTCAGCAACTTGCTCATTCCCCATGCTAGCCAAGCACATGCTGCCTCCTTTTGCTCTTCCCACTCCAGACATTAGATCTAGAATAGCATGGGCTGATTAATATATTGTTTCTATTGTTTATTCTCTGTATGGGCAGTAGGCTCCTCTTGGTGCCTATTTAAACTCTTGTACTCTCATCATTCAAAAGTAAGGGAAAAAGAATCCTTCATTATTCTCTCTATTCTCTCTTGCATACAAACTACTAATCTCTCCCTCTCTCCCTGGTCACGAATCAAACTCATTCTCTCTCTTGTGTTCTTCACAATATTCTTAATATTCTTACAAGGTTGGGTTAAGTATATAATGACTTAACCAAATGAGAGGGAAAGAAACGAGTTAAAGGAGCTAGACGGGTGTTTTAGCAGCTGGACGAAGTGTACGGCTAGCTCGACCAGCTAAACGTAGTTCGACCAAAATCAGTATAGCTCAGCCTTAATTAGGTAAGCTCATTCATCTGAGCTACCAGCTCACTTAGCTGGACCAGCTGGGGATCAGCTCAACTCATATGGACGGAGTGTTCGGGTATTGGGCAGTTGGTCCGGGTCCAGGCCGGTGGTGGGCCGGGTGGTCCAGCCATGGGGGCTACCACCCTTGGGTAAGGCCATGGGATAATCCTGGTGGGTCTGGGTCTCTGTTTAGGCCTGGTATCGACCCAAGAAGGGTCAGATACAGGCGAAGGGATGCATGCGGCCAAAAGATGCAACCTGTCCACCAAGTCATGCCCTTTCGCCCACAAGTCATGCATGTTCGTGGGGCAAGACTTACCCCTTCATTCTCTATAAATAGGGGGCCTCTCCACACGTTTTTATCATTCAGTTCCAGAGGAAAATACAGAGAGAAAGGCGAGAGAAAAAAAAAAGAAAGAAAGAGAGAAATTGACCATACAAGGTCGATATTGTTATGGTTAATCAACCACAAAGTGGAAATCGATTCTGAATATGAAAGGCCAACTAGAATAATAACCAGAGGCAAATATAAAGTGCTGTAAAATGTCTTTATGAGTCCAGAGCACACGTTCAAGGTAATAGGAGTGGCCATGGAACCATCGCCTTTAACAATCGATCTGTTTCATCGGATTGTTGGGCCGGTTTTGCATTGGTTGCATCCAATATCTTCCTTCTCTATTTTTATTACTTTCTCTTCATCTTATACTCTGTATTTTCGTGAGGAATGGTGGGGTTTGGTCATGGAAATGTCTTGGTAAGAGCCAAGGTCATGTTCGAGTGGAACCAACCACGATCTATGGTTCATTGCCAATTGGACGGATGGTCTGATGGGTCTTAACCATGAAACGGTTTTCCTTTGTTAAATAAAGTGGAATTCCGTGGGTTTATTGGGCTTGCATTGGATGTTTGGATATGGCCTTGAGTCGGTCCAAATAGATTGGATCAAGTCCCAATGGATCGGTTATAGTAACAATCTGTATCATTCTAGAGAATGGATGATATCCTGATTTACTCCAAGGATTAAGAATATCATAAGAGACATTTGAGAGCCGTGCTGGAACGGTTAAGAGAGAACAAGCTTTATGCCAAACTCAGCAAATGCAGTTTTTGGTAAAAGAGTATTGGGTTACTCGGTTATATCGTATCCGACCAAGGCGTCTCAGTGGATTCTGAGAAGATCAGGGAAATCAAAGATTGGCCTGACCACACAGTGCCACAGAAGAAAGAAGCTTCCTTGGGCTAGCAGGTTACTATAGAAAGTTTGTGAAAGGATTTGCAAGCTTGGCTCAGCCTATGACGCGGTTGACCGGGAAGGACGTTAAGTTCACATGGTCTGAGGAGTGTGAGAGATGCTTCCCTGCACTCAAGGACGTGTTGACCAGCGCACCTGTCCTGGTACTTCTGAAGGCCGACCAACCATATGTGGTTTACACGCACGCGTCCATAACTGGACTAGGTTGCATGCTCACCCAATATGGGAAGGTCATCGCCTATGCATCAAGGCAGTTGAGAAAACATGAGGGAAACTACCCCACCCATGATATAGAAATGGATGCGGTAGTGTTTGCCATAAAGATATGGCTTTCATACTTGTATGGCACCAAGGTCGAAGTACTTAAAGACCATAAAAGTCTAAAGTACATATTCACCCATTGGGCTTGGATGGAATTCGTGGCTGATTACGATATAGACATCACTTATCATCCGGGCAAGGCCGACCTAGTGGCTGACGCCTTGAGCCGGAGGCGAGAAAATGTATCAGCCAAATGGAAGGCGGACGACCTGGAAGGGATGGTACGTGCTCTGTAGTTGAATGCACTGACCAAGAAGAGTGAGCCACTCGGATTAATGGTGGTTAACCAGGCCGACCTTCTTACCCACATTCAGTTAGCTCAAGGTCAGGATGAGAACCTGAACAAAGTTTCTCAGAATGATTGGACGGAGTACCAGACCACGAAGGATGGTACTATCCTAGTCAATGGAAGGGTCAGAATTTTCAGAAGAAGGAAATTATATCCAAGATACTTGGGGCCGTTCAAGGTCATAGAAAGAGTGGGAATGGTGGCATACAAGTTAAACTTGCCAGCAAAGATGGATGCGTTTAATAATGTGTTCCATGTCTCCCAATTTAGGAAAATCCTGTCGGACCAAGACGTTGTACTTCTAGCGATTCCTGATGATCTATGAAAGGACCTAACCTTAGAGACAAGGCCGGTTCGAATAGTAGATAGGATGGAAAAAGAAACAAGGAAGAAAATAGTCCAGATAATCAAGGTCATGTGGGATTGCAGTGGAAAAGAGATAATCACTTGGGAAATGGAGGCAAGGATGAAAGTCGAGTATCCTGAGTGGTTTGAACAGATTGTTTCTGAGGAAACAATTGATTCAGATTCGAGGACGAATCCATCGCAAGTGGGGGAGACTTGTAGCATCCCCAATCCTGAATAAGGATCATGTGACCGACCATGGTTCGAGGAAACAATCCTAAGATCACTTTGATCAAGAGTAAGGCATTCCATGGTCAGGTTGGGTTAAGTATATAAGGACTTAACCAAATGAGATGGAAAGAAACGAGTTAAGGGAGCTAGACGAGTGTTTTGGCATCTGGACGAGGTGTATGGTTAGCTCGACCAGCTAAACGTAGCTCGACCAAAATCAGTCTAGCTCAGCCTTACTTAGTTCAGCTCATTCATCTGAGCTACCAGCTCACTCATCTGGACCAGCTGAGGATCATCTCAACTCAGCTGGATGGAGTGTTCGGGTATTGGCCAGTTGGTCTGGGTCCGGGCCAGTGGTGGGCCAGGTGGTCCAGCCATGGGGGCTAGGGTCTGGTGGGCCAGGTGGTCCAACCATGGGGGCTAGTGTCTGGTGGAACCTTGGGTACATGGGCTAAGCCTGGTGGGTCTGGGTTTTTTTGGGCCTGGTATCGACCCAAGAAGGGTCAGATACAGGCGAAGGGATGCATGCGGCCAAAAGGTGCAACCTGTCCACCAAGTCATGCCCTTTTGCCCACAAGTCATGCCTGTTTGTGGGGCAAGAATTACCCCTTCATTCTCTATAAATAGGGAGCCTTTCCACACATTTTTATCATTCAATTCAAGAGTAAAATACAGAGGGAAAGGCGAGAGAGAGAAAGAAAGAAAGAGAGAGAGAAATTGACCATACAAGGTCGATATTGTTATAGTTAATCAACCACAAAGTGGAGATCGATTCTGAATATGAAAGGCCGACTAGAATAAGAACCAGAGGAAAATATAAAGTGCTGTAAAAGGTATTTAAGTGTCCAGAGCACACGTTCAAGTTAATAGGAGTGGCCATGGAACCATCGCCCTTAATAATCGATCGGTTTGATCGGATTATTGGGCCGGTTTTGCATTGGTTTCATCCAATATCTTCCTTCTCTGATTTGAATATTTTCTCTTCATCTTCTACTCTGTATTTGCATGAGGAATGGTGGGGTTTGGTCACGGAAATGTCTTGGTAAGATCCAAGGTCATGTTCGAGTGGAACCAACCACGATCTATGGTTCATGGCCGATTGGACGGATGGTCTGATGGGTCTTAACCATGGAACTGTTTCCTTTGTTCTGTCAAGGGGAATTCCATGGGTTTATTGGGCTTGGATTGGATGTTTTTATATGGCCTTGAGTTGGTCCAAATAGATTGGATCAAGTCCCAATGGATCGGTTATAGTAACAGTATGGATTGTTCCAGAGAATGGATGGTTAGGCTGGGCGGTTGGAATGACCCAAAGGGTATGATTTCCAAGAGTCACGAGTCACCAAAGGTTGTGAGTTACCAAAGGGTACAAGTAACCAGAAGGCACGAGATGCCAAGGGTTGCAAGTATCAAAGGGTACGAGGACCAAAAGGTGTCCTCGACCAAAGGGTGCCATCGACCAAGGGGTACATGTTCCCAACGGTACCATTGGATTCAGGTTCTGTCCGGTCCATATGGTTCAGTCCATGACTTGTAAAGTCAGGACATATGAAGTGTTCGGGTCCGAAAGGATACGAATGGTTTGGGTCCGAAAGGATACAAATGGTTCGGTATTGAAAGGGTACAAATGGATCGTAACCGAATAGGTGTGATTGTTCAAGGAAGGCCGTGTATGATCTGATCATGGGAGAGAAGGGACTACCTGATCCATATATGATGGATCAAGTTTTCGAATCTAACCAGATTATGGAATACATCGTTTACTATGAACAAGTCAGATCGGTTGTCTTGGATATAGGCCAATGCCGATCAGGCAAGTTGAAGACTCATCAGTTCTGAGTCATGTGAGGTTGGTTGGATGATTGACTTAGTATATGATGGGAATTATTAGTCCAGAAGGGACTTGGTACTATTGCCTATAAGGTGAAACGAGGCTGGATGTTCTATGAGTCGATAATGGCCAGATGCATATCCTTAACTGATTGAAGACTTCTCAAGGGTTACCTTAGTATGTGGGGATGGTTGGTTGAATGACTAAGTACCCAAAGGGAGTTGTTTTATGTAAGAACAAGATAAGAACTAAGGAGAGACTCAATGCGTCTAATGGTTCAATAGACGAGTAAGGGCAATTCGGATCCGATGAGTTACTAAGCTCCGTGGATGTGGCAAATGTATGAATCATCAAATACTTGGATAGATTAGTATCTGGTTAGGATGCTGGTAGAATGGTTTAGAGGAATAGAACCTCGGATCAGTATTACTTGAACCGTTTCAAGGATTGTTCTATAAGCTGAATGGTAGTAAGGAAGCTGACCAAGGCATAGACAGTTGGACCGGACAGGTTATAGACTGGATATAGACCAATGGTTAATAGATAATAATCCGCTGCATATAAGTTGAAATAATCTAAGCTAAGAAATGAATAAGGTTGGCTTTAGCTAAGATCTAAGTGATAAAGAACACTTGGAGATTATAACATGTCTGATCAGTTTTATGCTAAAAAATCTTTGATTCGACCTCCACCATATCCAGATGAATGACTTTGAGATGAAACCTATGTACTACACTTTTGGGGTCATCATCATTTTCATGCCATTCCTCAGGAGCATACTATAGACCATCTTAAGAGGTTTGAGGATCTAGCATCGAGCTTCAAGCTAAATGTGACCTCTGAAGACTACCTCTTTTGCAATCACTTCCCAAACTCTCTTTCTGGGGCTGTAGTCAGGATCTTTGCCTTCCTAGAAAGACACCAATAATGCATTTTGAATTTTTTTTTGATGATGCAAGGTTTGAAGAGCTGAGAAAAAAAGATCTCCATGTTTTCTCAGGGACCTACTAAGTCATATAAGAACTCTTAGGCTCAGATTTAGAGCCTACCAAAGTGAATGACCATACCATGGTTTCAATGAGGTTCATATGCTAGGTATCTTCTTTCAGGGCATTGATTGGAGGTATCAGTTTGCTTTGAATGCTGCAAGTGAAGAGAAGTATAATACTTTGAGATGAAACCTATACACTTTTTCAATGCCATCATGGTAGAGGATGAAGAACAACACGAATATGGAAAGCCAAAAAAACTTAATGAAGGTGAATTTTGAGTCACAAGCTTAGTGTCTATTGACACTCACTGCTCGTGTCGATTGACATCTCCATAAGAACCATGGATTTCGAGTTTTGACAGACTAATATCGACACGAATTGCCCAAACGACACTCACGAGTCGACACCCTTCTTGTGTTGATTGAAACCTTACGGGAAAATATCTAGAGAATATTTAAGAGACCTGAAACAGACCACAATCAACACAAAGGTGTTAACACCAGAGAATGGTGTCGTTCGACACTCATCTGGTCTCGGTCGACACTGTCTGGACACACTACTAGTTCTTTCGATCACGTCGAGTCTGGTTGAGGAGAAGGTTTACAAGTCTAAGGTTCCCTAACCTCCTATAACCAAGCATATGTAAGAGCTTATTAGTGCAAAGGAATTAACTGGATACTGTAAGAGGGTAACAAGGATTCTTGAAGGTGTTTCTTTTGAAGATGCTTACGGAGACTTCCACTTTCATGAGTTCTTCAAGAACTAGAGAGACATATATACTATGGATTTTACAAGTTTTCACCCATAGTATATGTTCTTTTAGAGTCTATTATATGTTATATATTTGGAGTTATTTTAGAGTATTTTCAGGTCCAGGTATGTATTGGAGCAATGTGGATATTATGAAGCATTATGGAGCTTAATAATGAGGAAACTCATAGCTAATGAAGAAATTAGAAGTCAAAGTCGAAATCAAGAAGTAGTGTCGACCAACACTAACCCCTTGGTGCGGATCGACACCCAGACCAGTATACGGGCTGACTTAAAGTCAAGACCAACTCAAACTTAAAAATTCCACATAATTACAAGTTTACCATGACAAACTTTATACCTAGTATTTATGTGTGTTTGCCATTGTTTAGGCAAAAACAACAGCCACAGATTATTGTTATACTTTGATTAATCATGTCGAAATCAAGAAGTAGTGTCGACCAGCACTAACCCCTTGGTGCCGATCGACACCTAAACGAATATTGGACTCTATCTATTTATGCATTTTATTCAGATTATTGTTATACTTTGATTAATCATGTCTAAGTAGTTTCTTTTGTTAGATTTAGGGTTCTACTAGGGTTATGAATTGCTCATAGAACTGTTAGGGTGATCTTCTAGGACCCTTCATCAGAATTGTGCTTATTGCTTGTGTTCTAGAGTAGCTAACTAGAGCCCTAAGCCTAGGATACTGATAGCTATGAGAGTAGGTTCATTACCTGAATTAATTATGCTGAAATAGGTTATTAGATACATACGACTGCTGCTCTAGTTAACCTAGTGAACATATCGATTAGGACCTTAACACTTCCCTAAAGAAGTATCGACACACACTCATACCATAGTATCAATCGACACTTGCTACTTGTTCACATGCGACAGCTGGAACAATGACTTAATCATCTGATTAGACTCACAACAAGGGCTGAATATATTACAATTGCATTCGAGTTCTATGATGGTTTATCACACAACCTTAGCATATATATATATATATATATATATATCATAATTCTACTGCCTAAAACCTTAAGTCTAGCTATTTTTCTTATTGTTCATAAAAAAATTGCTTAATCAATCACTATTATTTACTGTTTATAATTTACTGCCTAGCTTAATCATAACATATCTAGTCTACTGTGTGCCCACGCTCCCTGTGGATTCGATCCCTAAGTACTACAACTCAACCTCTTATTTGACAGAGAAAGTTACTCATAGGGTAATTTGAGTGATATCAAATTTGGCGTTGTTGCCGGGGAGCATTGGATTCAACATTAGACTTGATTAATAGGTTTTGTCTAGGTTTTACTTTCTATTTTAGTTACTTAAAAAAATTATTTGCTTTGTCTTTCAGGTGCATGCCTAGCAGTACCAGAAGAAACAAAGAAAAACAACCAATATTCTCATACCCCGCACTATTAGAACGTACGATCTGCAAAGAGAAGCGCGCATCATTGATTGACACCAACACTCTTTCGTCGATCTATACTACATGTGAGCGAGCAACGATTGACACCATCACGTCTTCGTCGATTGACACTAACCCGCGAGCAGACAGCATGGTCGTAACTCTTATACTATCGAGGGATGAGAATGGAGACATGCATGACCAAGAGGGTCATCTGCGTAATGAAGCATGTTAGAGATTGACTGATCAAGGGATTGTAATCCCTGAACCAGAAGAAGCTGCTATAGAAGCTGCTGAAACTTTAGCTGCTCATAATGATGAGGCTGCTCAACCCAGAACGTTGGCGTGACTACAACCGTCCAAATCAATACTATGCCAATAGATTTGTTATTCGTCCTCCTACTTTCCAAAGGAACGATTTCAAACTGAATCCTACCTACTTTTCACTTGTGGAGCATACACCTTATCATGGTCACCCACATGATTATCTGATGGACCATCTTCAGTGGTTCGAGGATATAGTTACTACTATCTAAGACAATGGAGTCCCTGAGGACTATCTTCTCTATAAGGTTTTCAAGTACTCATTTGCTGGAGATGCTTCATATTAGCTTAAGTAGTTACTACCAAGATCACTTACATCATGATCTGACATCAAAAACGGTTTCCTGCGTAATTTCTTTGATAATACGCGATCTGAAGACTTGAGGAACAAGATTGCTACATTCACACAAGAGCCTGCAGAATCTTTAGAAGCACCTGGATCAGATTCAAGTCATAGCAGAGAGATTGTCCACACCATGGATTCAACGAGGTACAAATGTTTAGTACCTTCTTGAGAGGCATCACTTTGGTTTACCAGATGGCTCTAGACATGACTAGTGAAGGGAATTTCAACACCAGGAATCCAAAAGAGGATGTGAGGCTCATTGAGAACTTGGCATCTAGCAATAACACCAAGAACACTGATTTAGAGAGGAAGAAATCAGAAATTATCTTGGGGAGGGAGAACATGATGAAGTTTAAACCAAGCTGGACAGTGTTCGTAAGCTTCTTAAGAGGCAGATGAGCTTTTCAGAAGATGTAGAGGCTGTTGATACCGCAAGTGATAAGGGCGATGAAGAGGGTGTGAACTACATTAGTGGCATTAGTTTTCATAAGTATGGGAATTAGGGTGGAAACAAAAATTCATATGACAATGGTCAGAGGGGTAGTTACAACTAGATTTCATAGTACCAAAAACGTTAAAGAAACAACAACAACAACAAAATCTATGGAGCATCTTCTTGCCAGAATCTTGCAAAATTACTCAAGAAAACAAGATCGAGAGCATGATTGATCAGGTTCTTGAGGGTCAGCATAAGCTTACAGGGGATTTCGATGGGAACATAGATGCAGTGTACACCAACATGAAGGACAAGTTCAAAGCTCTCAACACCCATGTGAAGAAGTTGGAGAATCAAGTGGTTCAGACTAGTGAAGCTGTGAGGAGACATGAAGCACTGATTACAAGAAAAGGAGAGGCTAGACAGAAACACCACGTGAGTGCCATTATAGATGATGATTTCTAGTTAGTGCTGGAGGAAGAGAAATTCCAAGAAGGATACTTTCAAGTCGACAGTTCTGTGTCCTTCGGCGGTTCTCATTGGTGTCATTCGACACCCGAGGCTGAGCACCGATCGACCCCTTGCCCCTTAGCAGGAACGCTACATGCTCACTGAAGAATGCCAATACTCCATGAACATTGAAGCACATCAACACACTATGCTCATTGAAGTATATCGAGTATTCTACCATCTAGTCCGGCCATGCACCCTTTAGACCATATGAGTCCAATCAACTACAGATCTACGTGCTCAGAAGGCCCCATGCCAATATGGCTAAGCGCCCAATTAGGCTATGCACCTACCTAAGCTATGTGCCTCCAAATATATGAACTACGAATGGCTTGATCCCTCACTAAAGGGTAAGTAGGAAATCCCCATTGAAGAATGAAGATATAATTCCAAAGACCTTCCATGTTGACACGGCTCAGAGCCAGAAGACACCTATGGAATATGGAATCATCAACAAAAGCAGGAAGACCATGCGATCATCATTACAAAAAGGCAGTTTATGCCTTACGATTCATCTACCCTACTGATATCAAGATAATAAAGACATATACCAGCCCATAATCCCATGGCAGTAATCTAAAGGTAGGATCTCCCAGTTTATCAACAACTTAAGCAGGAGAAAGCACCACGACGACTTGTCTCCTTCTTCCTATAATTTCGTAGACCTGAGCATAAATCACTTGTACACAAAAAGACCCTAACATAGCTAATGAAGAAATCAGAAGTCAGAGTCGAAATCAAGAAGTAGTGACGGTCGTCACTAACCCCTTGGTGCTGATCGACACCCGAGTGAGCAGACGGGCCGACTTAAAGTCAAGCAAACTCAAGCCCAGAAGTTCCACATAATTATTAGACTACCTCTGTCGACTTTATACCTAATATTTATGTGTGTTTACCATTGCTTAGGCAAGAAGTACAAAAACAGAAACATAATAAACCACCACCATTTTTAGAATCTTTAGGTCACTTATTTTTAGAGAGAAGATCAAGACTCCTTTAGTGATTTGCATTAAAACTCCAATTTTTACTCTACGTATTTATGCATTCTATTCATATTATTGTTATGCTTTTCTTAATCATGTATGAGTGGATTTTCTTGTTAAATTTAGGATTATAGTAGGGTTTATAAGAATTGCTGAAACGTAGAATTGCTAGGATGATCTTCTAGTATCCTTCATCAGTATTGTGCTTATTGCTTGTGTTCTAAAGTAGCTAACTAGAACCATGAGCCTAGGATATTGATAACTACGACCTAGGTTCATTACCTAAATTATTTATGCTGAGCTAGGTTGTTAGATACATGTGACGGCTGGTCTAGTTAACCTAGAGAACATATCGATTACGACGTTAATGATTTCCTAAGGAAGTATCGATCGACACTCAGAGTACCATAGTGTCGATCGACACTCACTCCTTGTTCACATGAGACAAATGGAACAAATACTTAGTCATCTAATTAGATTGGCAATGAAAGTTGTATATCTTACTATTGCGTTCGAGTTCTAGGATGGTTTATCGCATATCCTTAGCATCTATAAATCATAATTCTATTACCTAAAACTCTAAGTCTAGCTATTTATTCTTATTGTTTACAAACCAACTGCTTTATAATTTACTGCCTAGTTTAATCATTACACATCTAGTCTATTGTGTATCCATGCTCCATGTGGATTCGATCCCTAAGTACTATAACTGAACATGTTATTTGAGAGAGAATATTGCTCATAGGATAATTTGAGTGATATCAAATTCGGTGCCGTTGCCGGAGAGCATTGGATTCGCAATTAGACTTGATTAATAGGTTTCATTTAGGTTTTAATTTCTGTTTTAGTTACTTACAAAATATTTTCTTTGCTTTGTTTTTCAGGTGCATGCCAAGCAGTACCAAGATAAAAAAAGAGAGAAAAGGAGCTACTATTCTAAGACCCCGCACTGTTAGAACGCACGATCCGCAAAGAGAACCACACATCATTGATCGACACCAACATTCCTTTGTCATTGATACTACTTGTGAGTGAGAAACGATCGACACCATCACGTCTTCTTCATTCGACAGTATCCCGCGAGTAGACACATGGTCTAGAAGAGATGAGAACGGAGATCTGCATGACCAGAAGGGTCGTCTGCATAATGCAGCAGGTAAGAGACTGACTGATCATGGGATTTTAATCCATGAACCAGAAGAAGCTGCTAGAAAAGCTAACAAAGTTTTAACTGCTCATCATGATGACGTTGTTCTACCCATAATGTTGGCTGACTACAACCGTCCAGAACAACACTGCACCAATAAATCTGATATGTGTCCTCCTCCTTCCCAGGCCACAATTTTGATATGCAGCCTGCATACTTTATAATTGTGGGACTGACACCCTGTCATGGTCACCCACAGGAGCATCTGATGGACCATCTTGAGCAGATCGAGGATCTATTTACTGCTATCAAATCCAGTGAAGTCCCTTAGGATTACCTTCTCTGTAAGCTTTTCAAGTACTCTCTTGCTGGAGATGCTTCATATTGTCTTAAGAAGTTACCACCAAGATCTCTTACATCCTGGACTGACATCAAAAACGCCTTCATGCGTAATTTCTTTTATGATGTGCGATCTGAATACTTGAGAACATGATTTCTACATTCACACAAGAGCCTCCAGAATCTTTCAGAAGCTCTTGGATCAGATTAATGTCATATCAGAGAGATTGTCCACACCATGGATTCAAGGAGATACAACTGCTTAGTACCTTCTTCAAAGGCATTTTTTGGCTTACCAGATGGCTCTAGACACGGCTAGTGAATTGAATTTTAACAGCAAGAACCCATAATAGGTTGTGAGACTCATTGAGAACTTGGCATCTAGCAATGACACCAAGAACACTGATTTAGAGAGGAAGAAATCAGCATCTAGTTTAGGAATTGGGAAAGGAGAAGATGGATGAAGTTAAAACCAATCTAGATAGGGTTCATAAGCTTTTTAAGAGGCAGGTGAGCTTTGCAGAAGATGTAGAGGCTGCTGATACCACCTGTGATAACGGCGATGAAGAGGATGTGAAATACATTAGTGACAATGGTTTTCATAAGTATGGGAATCATGGTGGAAACGGAAATTCCTGTGGCAATGGTCATAGGGGAATTTACAACCAGAGTTCATAATACCAGAAAGCTTACAACAACAACAACAATAACAATAGGAGCTATGGAGCGTCTTCTTACCAGAATCCTCCACCAACCACTCAAGAAAGCAAGATAGAGAGCATGACTGATCAGGTTCTCGAGTGTCAGCAGAAGCTTATAGTGGATTGCAATGGTAGATAAATGCAGTGTACACCAACCTGAACGGTAAGTTTAAAGCTCTCAACACCGATGTGAAGAAGTTGGAGACTTAAGTGGTTCAGACTAGTGAAGTTGTGAGCATCTAGCACAGATTAAAGGAAAATGAGAGACTAGACAAAACACCACGTGAGTGCTATTATAGATTATGATTTCTGGCAAGTGGTGAAGGAAGGGAAACTCCAAGAAGAAGCTTTCGATTTGACAATTTTATTTCCTTCGGCAGTTCTCATTGGTGTCGTTCGACACCCGAGGCTTAGCATGATCAACACCTCAGTGTGAGCACCGATCGACAGCCCATGATGAGTTTGTAGGTTCTTGTGAAAAGGCAAGGGTCGATGGACACCCTAAATTGTTCGTCGACCGACACCCACTGATCACTTACCGAGTTTGATTGCCAAGTATTGATGTAGAGTGTCTGCATGCTTCAAGAGACCCTTTTCAGACATAAAAAAATCAGCAACAGACACTAGTCAGCAAAACTGAAGATGCATCAGTGCCTATGATTGTTGAGCAGGCTACAAAGGTGCAAACCTCTAAGAGGAAGAAGATCAAGGTTCCTAAGCATCCAAAAAGAGGAGCTAATGAGAAAGAGATGGATATTTTTACCAAGAGGAAGATGAGGATCCCAGTGGACATGTCATTCGAAAATACTTATTGGATCCATAGACTCTGGATATTTTTCAGAGAGAGCAGAGAGATAGAAGAGGACATTGAGCATATGTTCCATCAGATCAGAGAGATAATGAAGCAGATGATTACATTGAAGAAGAAAAGTGACCCTGGGAAGTTCGTGGTTCCGTTTATGATTGGAGGTCACAACTACTTTAATGCACTCTGCGACACAAGTTCTTCAATCAGTATTATGCCCAAAGTGATGGTTGAGCAGCTGAGTCTGAATATTGAACCTTCTAGCGATTTATTCACCTTTTATGATTGCTTCAAGGTGACTTCAGGGTGAATTGTTAAAAACCTTCATGTACAAATCGGCAATGCCTTAGTTCTAGTGGATTTTCATGTTTGGATATTCAGATAGACTGGATCTTCTTTTCTATTACTTGGGAGAGACTTCATGGCTATTGTAGGAGTTGTTTTTGAAATGAAAACAAACATGTTGTATCTTTTATTCATCATTGAGACTGATTTCTATGACCATGTTCAAGTGATCAAGGGAAACACACCCTATGTTGAGATAGGAGATGATCTAAGATTCTTGGCAGTTTGCTATTCTGATTCGGGAGCAGAGTATCAAGATCACGGCGAGGCGTCGATCTACCCTCAGCCACCAGCATTGATTGACACCCTTGCATCTCCAGAATTCTAAAAACCTTTCTTGATTGAGGTCGCCATTCCACTTAAGAGAAAATTCAGTGTAATATCACCAGATGAGCATGGAGTCTAGATGAAGAGGGCAATGCACAGGCTGGAGATGGAAGGATTATCAATGTTTCAAAAGAGGATGTGGTAACAATACTTGAGAAGGCAGATTGTAAGGGAGTTTGGTATTTAAGTCTACCAGTGTATGAGTAGTGTTTTGAGATGTCTGAAATTCGTCCTGCAGTTGCTTATCAATCAGAATGTGAGTTTTACATAAGAGAACAATATGAAGAGTTGACATCAGATCTTTACACATCTTAGAAGAGGATGCTTGATGAGTTCTTCAGGAAGATTGATGCTATCTACTTCCCTCTCAAAAACATCATTGGATGGTTAAGTAAGTGTATGGAAGAGCTGCAGCTGAAAGTGGATTACATACATGAGATAATTTAGAGACAGCAAGAGCACATAACAAGAGGAGAAGAAGGCATGAAGAGCTTTGTAGGCACTTGGTTCGAGATAAGCAGAGAAGATGTGGATATTTGTTTTCCAAAAAGTGTTCTATTACCGCCTTACTAGCCAAAAACATCCAAAACGTCAAATTAAAGACTATAAACAAGCGCATGATGGGAGGCAACCCTTTTAGTAAGATTTAAATTAGTTTTAATTTTTGTTTTACTTATTTCTAGTGTTTGTTTTATTTAAGGTAAAAAAAAGACCCGAGAAATACGACTCTGCATCGAGCATCGACCACCACTTTATCAGTGTCGATCGACAAAACATCACGAGTAACTATCGATCGCCACTTAACTGTGTAGATCGACACTCACCATCAGCGAGCATGTATACTATTTCTTCCTTGTTAATTTTTTTTTCTTTTGATTTATTTCCTACCAATCTTAGACTGTATTACCCTAGGGACAATGTTGTTTAAGTCGGTGGAAATTTTTACTGATATTGTTTTATTTTGAGCTTGAGATTTATATATTTTAAAGATTTTTAAAGAGTCAAGAAGGGGGACGATGAAAATTTTCAATTTTATTTATTTTCTAGCCACTTTCTAGAACCATTCTTTGAGGTTATTGATTGTTGGGATACTGAATGGAAACACCAAAGTGAATCACCTACCAATAACATCCATGCTAGCTGAGAAAGTCTGAAGGAACCAAAGCTGCATTCCAACCTTAATCAACTTAACTTGCTTGTTTTGGGACTTGGTATACACTGGATCGGATTCCTCCTACAAGTCTGAAAGGTAAAATTCTTTGTGTTTCTGGTTCCCTTCTCTCATCTCTCTTCGGCATCTAGAAAATGAAAAGATTGAGATGATTTTATGAAAGATGCAGATGGGTTGGAAAATTTCCTATGATCCCATTACTCTAATTCAGAAGGAAATGATCACACATCATTGGAAGCGAGAGGTCGGTACATTACTGATGACCCCATTATTCGCCTACACTTTGTCAAGAGAAAAAGAAAAGAAAAAAAAAGAAGAAAGAAAAAGAAAAAGATTCAGAGAAGAGAGAGAGGAAATGGATCAGAGAAGACTACATGTGTGTTCAGATACTTGCTAGGGTAAGAGTCCACGTGTCCTTTGACCAATACTCTCAAGATTTAGCCTACACATTTATTTGCAGAAATGAGATTAATAGAGGGTTAGTCATGCGGAATCAGCTAAGCAGTGGGCTGGAAGGTTTGTTGCTAAGCTAAGGACTAATACATGGAAGTGCACTTGAAGTTGGTAACAATCTGATGTGGATTGCGACATTGCAGAAGTTAAGGTAGTGAAGTTTAAAAGTTGTGCGAGTCCATGTGTTTTCAGACCTCTTTACATGATTGTTTTATGTTTTGCTTGAGAGCAAGCAAATGATAGTCTAGGGAAGTTGATATACTATGGATTTTACCAGTTTTCACCCATAGTCTATGTTTTTTTAAAGTATATTATACATGTTTGGAACCAATTTTAGAGTGTTTTCAGGCACATGTGTGTTTTGGAGAAATGTGGAGATTATAGAGCATTATGGAGCTTAATGATGAGGAAACTCATAGCTGATGACGAAATAAGAAGTCAAAGTCGAAATCAAGAAGTAGTGTTGATGAAAACTAACCCCTTGGTTTCAATCGACACCCACGCGTGTAAACAGGCTGACTAAAAGTCAAGACCCACTCAAGCTTAGAAGTTCCACAAAATTACAGGACTACCCCTAGCTGACTTTATACCTAGTATTTATGTGTGTTTACCATTGTTTAGGCAAAAACAACAGCCAGATAGACATAATAAACCACCACCATATTTAAAAGCCTTAGGCTACTTAGTTTTGGAGAGAAGATCAAAACTCCTTCAGAGATTTGTATTGTAACTTTGATTTTCTTGCTCTATCTATTTATGCATTTTATTAAGATTATTGTTGTGCTTTGCTTCATCATGTCTTAGTAGTTTCTCTTTTTAGATTTATGGTTCTATTAGGTTTTATATGAATTGTTTAGATATAGAATTGCTAGGGTGATCTTCTAGGACCCTTCATCCGAATTGTGCTTATTACTTGTGTTCTAGAGTAGCTAACTAGAACCATGAGCCTAAGATACTGATAACAATGACAATAGATTCATTACCTAAATTATTTCTGTTGAGCTAGGTTGTTAGATACACGTGACGACTGATCTAGTTAACCTAGTGAACATATCGAGTGGGACGTTAATGCTTGCCTAAGGAAGTATCGATCGACAGTAATACCATAGTATCGATTGACACTCGCTCCTTGTTCACATACGACATCTGGAACAAAGATTTAGTCATCTGATTAGACTCGCAGCAAGAGATGGATATCTTACTATAGCGTTCGAGTTCTAAGACGGTTTATCACACATCCTTTGCATATATATATCATAATTATTTTTCATGAAACCCTAAGTCTAGTTATTTATTATTATCATTTACAAACAAACTGCTTAACCAATCACTATTACTTATTGCTTTAAGATTTATTGCCTAGTTATAGTCTATTGTGTGTTCATGCTCCATGTGATTCCTTCCCAAAGTACTACAACTGGACCTCTTATTTGAAAGAGAACGTTACTCATAGGGTAATTTGAATGATATCAGAGACCATGGAATAAATCAATGCATTGTATGATGAGGCTAGAAGTACAACAACTAGGATCAAGAAGCTGGTTAAGTTAGACGACCCTGGGAAGTTTGTGGTTCCATGCACTATTTCATGAGTTGAGTTCTCTGATGCACTATGCGATACAAGGTCTATGGTGAACATCATGTCTAAGGACATTGCTGATTGATTGTGTCTTAATAAATAAGCTCCCAAGAACACTTTAAACTTCATATACTTCTCCACAAAAGCTCCACAAGGTGAACAACAGGGATGTGAGAGTTGGAAACTGCATTGATCATGTGAACTTTCAACTGTTGGAGATGGGACCGAGAACAAGTATATCAAACTCTTGGACAGAGGTTTTCTAGCTACAATGGGTACAGTAGTTGACATGCAAAAGGGCAGGATTTCATTTGCTAATATTGATGAGAGTGTTCTCTACAAAGATGTACCTTAAGGCATAGCAATGCATCTGGTCTCTTGCACTGATGTGACTGATATTCCATCGCACGTGGCTGATTATCAGAAACGTTTAGGTGATAAAAGTGATGGTAAGGAAGTCATGGATGGAGATATCAACATACAATCAGATAAGTTTGGGGGAATAATAAGAAGCAGAAGAAGGTGAAGGTGAAGAGAAAAAAATATCAAGGGCAATCCTCATTTGACACTGGTTTCTCAGAGCTGTTAAGATGGTGTCATTGAATATAAAGTGTGCATCAGAGGTTTTTCAAATCCATTTGCAAAGGTTCGAGCGGTTTTTACTTCTGAGCTGAAAGGTAAATGAGAAGATGCCTTAAAGGATTTCATGAGTAGCATGATTAATCTAAAGATATTGGATATTGGGATTTTTTTTATGCAAGTGCCCATTCTCATTTGTACTGAATCTGGTCTCCAGTGTCGATATAATGACTTTAAACAAGAGCTTGGTGGGAGGTAACGCACTCGTAAGTATTTAGAATTAGAAAAAAGTACATGTCGTGAACCTGCAGTGTTAGTCGACACCACCTTGGTGGCGATCAACACCCATCCCGAGCACACATATGTTTTCTTATTTCATTTCTTTCGCCAAATTCATATTGTATAACACTGGAAATGGTGCTGTTAAAGTGAGGGGGAGGTATTTACTAACACTGGATTCACTTTTTTAGTGTCATTAATGTCAGTTGTATCGTTTTATTGAGTCAAAACTGAGTTAGTTGGTAAATATGAGCTTTCTTGAAACTAATCATTTAATTGTTTACCTAGAACCATTCTTTTTAGTTATTGACTGCAAACTATATGACAAGGAAACACACAAAAGTGGATTATCTGCCAATAACATCCATGTTTGTGAGAGTGTCTGAAGTATCCAAAACTGGCCTCCAACTTTAACCTACTTGATTATCTTGCCTTGGAGATTAGTATATATGCATTGGGTCAGATTCCTCGTCCAGGTCTGAAAAGACTAGTATGTATGAGTATGGTTTATCTCTTTCTTCCCTTCAATAAAAGATATAATGAGAAAAAATGAAAAACAAAGAGGACAAAAGTAAAAAAAAATGGAAGTGAGTGCCAGTGGCAACCGCCATTAGTGATTGAATCATGGAAGCCTATCCAGAAAATACTTAGCATTCGTTAGGAAAAAATAAAATGGTACCCTGCAAAGTAGGGAAAATTCGATTGAGTGAAGCGAGAAAAGAGAGATGAAAAGAACCATAGTAAGACTATTTGTGTGATCATAAACCTAAATGGATACTACCTTGATGAATCTGCACTTTAAACTCTTAAATGAGGTCAGTGGAGGTGAATTTGGATATCTCTTATGAGTCGTGGGCTAGAAATGGTCAAGTTGATAAGATGAGGTCGAGTACATGGAATTAGCTTCTAAATATTTTGTTAGTTGTTATATTTTGGTCTAGATTCCTCGATCAATTTTTTGTTTTGAAAAACAGAATGACATTTTATTGTAAAGAAAATGGTAGTGTTTCATTAATCTCATATCGGTTGACCATATATTATGAAATTCAACTGTTATTCTAATGGTTGTGACTACCCCCTAACTAACACAAAGGTAAACTGTAAATAAAACCCAAAATACTGGAATAGTTATGTAGAAATTATAATAACTTTTGGGATCTTTTGGTCGCGTGGTTATGGGGTTGGTTTTGGATGCCAACACGTTTCACGTTCGATCCACCTACTGCGCGACACTATGTCAAATTATCATGGACATCTATATGGATATGGATCCTTGCTTCAGCCCAATTGAATATTCGGAGAAAGAATCTATACATGGATTGCACCGTCTTTTGAGAATTATTTACCCTTTCATGTGTTTGAAATACATCCAATTTAATCAAAAAAAAAAGAAATGATAATAATTAGAATAAAAACGCTATAAATTAGTTTGTCTAAATCCCTTGTGAAGTTATCATTTATTTGATTTTCTTGTAAAGATTTGTTTCGAAAATGTAAAATAATTAAACAATTTTCTTGCTTTTTTATTTTTTAATCATTGATCTTGCTTTCTCCCCATTGTTATCTATCATGGAATCATAAGCGGGTAAGCAGAAGCGGAAGGAAAAGCATATGGAAGCGCACAAGCGAGAACTTTTTAAAAATTAGGAAACGGGGACATGTTGAAAGCGTATATACATATTCATATATATATATATATATATATATTAAAACTTAATAAAAATTATGAAATATATTATTTCAAATCATATGATTCAAATTAGAAAAAAAATTTATTCATTATAATAATTGTAAATGATTTAACAGTATTTTGAAAATCACATAAATTAAGTTTATAAGAAATTATTATGTTAATTAATTTTAATATTTCATAAATAGTTGACATAAAATATTTGAATATTTATGCTATATCTCTAATAAAAAATTCAATGCATAAAATAATTTATAATATTAATTTTAATATTATTATATTTCCATTCTCTCTATTTCATTACTATTAAGTTTTAGATTTTATTTATAAAAGAATATGATTTTATATTTTAGTTATGATATTGTGTTTTTTAAATGGAACTTTGATTCCAAAACAAAATTGTAAGCTTCCCACGTATTTTTAAATAGGATATGTTAGAAGCGTTTTGGAATTGAGATTTCGTAAGCTTCCATAAAATTCCGATTTCGATTCCGGTTTCGAAGCGGGAAGCAGACGTCCAATAATGCTTCCATGCAACCTAGATTGTTACTTGTGGAAAGAAATGAAAATTCACCACTCTCAAATATTTGAGATTTTCTAGATTTTAATTACTTCTTTTTTTCTTCCAAAAGCTCCAATAATAACGAATTATTCGGAGAGACGAACAAAGTTTAGTGAAAAAGTTATTACATGCATATCGTTCTAACAAAGGCAATATACATGCATGTGAAGTTGATGAATTAGAAAGAAGCAAGAAAGAAGCTTTTCCACTCTTCGCTTTCCTTTGTGGTGGGGCAAACGGTTTAAATCGTGCCACTTTCATCATTTCATTTAAGTGGACATATCATTCAAGCAATGTATAAGTGCATGATCCATGAAATGAGGTACATACACTAATATATATATATATATATATATATATTGCATATGTTTTTTTCTGTAACTTTATTTTGCATGTGGTTTACACGAAAGAATTGTTTAATCTGAAGTCGGTAATATACTTCAACACAAATTCAATATTGGTTTGATTGACAATATGGTTACAGAGAGACTAGATGAGTTCATGGTGTAAAGAATGACTCGACGAGAACAAAGAGAATTAAGTAAAAATTATCTCTCATGCAGTGTCTCCTAAGTGATTGTGAAATGTTCTCTTTTGACTTCTGTCATCTCTTTATATACTCGATATGTCTTCTCGTTATGCCCTTAAGTCGGTTTGAAACCCTAAAAGACTTCAAGCCATTGGGCTGAGGTCTGTTTGTTCGATGGGTGTGGCGAGTAATGCAATCCATCTCAAAAAATAAGTCCTCCCCCCCCCCCCCCCCCAGTTCATTGTGAGAGGTAAGGTTGATCTAGTAAATTTATTAGAATGGATTCTTAGAATAAACAGCTCGGGAAATGTTTCTCAAACAAATAGGACGCTGATCTCGGTGGTCCGCCAATTTCAATAAACAATTAAACAATTTTTTAATCATTTAATTAAACCGGTCCTGGTTTAGTACAGAAAGAGGAACATTTTTTCCTAAAATAGCGGGAATCGTGCCACCGCACTAAGTCGTAGACCTAATTGTGCAGCCCCCTCGTTTGTAGTGCCACCATTATAAATATTGAAGAGCTCTCTCTCTCTCTCCTTAAGCTTTTCTCTCTCCCCTAATTAGGTTCAGCTCTTTTCAGTACTTGATTTATATGTTCCATAGCTTTGGTTTGAAGGTGTTCGAAGAAAGCGAAAGTCGTCGCTTTATATACTGATCCAGATCCGTAAGATATCTCCAGCGGTTCTAGCCCTGTCACCGATCTGATTAGAAGTAAACAAGAGGTTCCAAGAGACTCTCACAATCTAGATTTCATTCAGCATTTATTTATGATAACGCCTAGGAAGTTGTTAGTTTTTAGGGTGATATGCGAATGGTCTTTTCAGCATGCTGGAGACAATGACCTTGTCTGGAGACTCTTCCTTACATCAGGCTGCCGTATTTTTCTGGACTCTTACTGTTCCCTTGTTTGATGAAGTTCTGGAGTTGGGTGCTTTGTGGATGAATGACTCAGTCACTGCTCCTTCTATTTGCAATGTTCTGGATACGCTTCAGGATGTTTTTGTTGTGCCCACTGGGTTACCTACTATTTGTGACCGTGAGCATGCTATACACTTGCAGCCATGTGTAACGGCTATAGCTGTACGTCCATACATGTACCCTCAGGAAAGCAAAGAGGTAATGGAACCAATGGTGAAAAAGAAGTTGAAGAATAGTATTATGCATCCAAGCATGAGCCTGATCATGTTGATGAGTAAGAAGGATAAGACATGACGTTTTTCTGTCGATTATCAAGCTGTAAATCGAGTTATTATTCAGGACAAATACTCATTTCTCATGATTGATCAACTTCTTGATGAACTTCATGGAGCTCAGGTATTTTCGAAGATTGATTTACAATCCAGGTATCAGCAGATTTGTATGTGTGAGGAGGACAACCTGAAGATTTCTTTTTCCTCTCATGAGGGACACTACAAATTTATGGTTATGCTGTTTGGTCTTACCAACACACCAGAAAGGTTTCAAGTGTTGATGAATGAGATATTTTGTCTTTTTCTTCGTCGGTTTGTGCTTGTCTTTTTGATGATATCTTAGCGTACATCACTTCAATTTAATCTCTCTCTCAAATAAGAGATTCATCGTAGTACTTAAAGATGAAATCAACATGGAGTGGGGATCATAGAATAGACTTATGATTTCAAGCTAATCTAAGCCATAAAGTAAAAAGCAATAAAGAGAAAGCAGTAAACCGATAGATAGAGCATTAGATTCAGTGATTTATCAAACATGAGATTCAAACATGCAATCAATTGATGCCAAGGTTTTTATGCTCAATTCTAGAACTTGAATATCAATATTAAGTTACCTAGCTCTCGCTGCTATAAACTATCAGATGCCTAACTCTAATCAAATGCCAACTCTCTTTGCGTATATGATGAATCAAACAAGCATTATATCCATTTAAAATATGTTCAACTAAATCCTAGACCAACTTTTGCCGCGAATGGGTATTCAGTTCAGCAATATTTAAGTTTTGTTAATCGATTACACTCTCGTGTCTCTCAGTTTTCCTATGATCCTAGGTTCTAGTTATTTATTCTAGATCTTAGTATTACAAGCCATCCTTCTGTAGAATCTGATGAATAACGTTAGAATTCAATCAATCATCAGTTTGACACTAAGCTCATGAAATCCCTAAATCTAACAGGCTGATTACTCAAATATGGTTAATGAAAACACAATCAAAGACTGAATAAATATCATAGATAAATCCACAGGAGTTCCAAGAAGAATTCCAAAGGAGTTCTTCTCTTCTCTCCCAATCTCCAAAACCAAACTTAGAATAAAGCGTAGTCGTCAACAATGACTTAGAAAATATAATATAAGGTTTAAAACACATTATGGGGATCTTTTGTAAATAACGGAAACTTCTTAGCCATTTTACAATTCTTTGAAGTTTATAAAAACTCATCGGGAGAAGATCAAGTGGGATGCCGCTCGACATCATGCTACAAGCTCGAAAACTTCCACTCGCGCGTCAAACGGACTACTCTTCAAAGAAAACAAGCATAACGTTTGATCTAGACCATGGATCAACTTCAAAGAAGCTGCATTAGAAAGCTAACGTAATAATCTATCATTTGTCAAAGGATGAGTTTCATTCATTGGTGGGAAGACCTCCATCTGTTGCTAAACTTAAGTTGCATCAGCACAACTCTACATCTGCCTCAGAATCTCCAAAGTTTCCCAAAATGTATCTAGACCATAAAAATTCTAAAAAACTCCAAAAAATATAATATAGATTCTAAAAATGACTTATACCATGGTCAAAAGTGGTCAAAATTATGGTATTACAACTCTCCTAGACTTGTCATTTGATTTCCCTCCAGCAAAACATAGAATGAACTTGTGGAAAAGGTTTGAAAAAATAGGGGCTCACCTTTCTTTATAACACCACCATCACATCTACAATATTGCAAGCTACTTAACCTCTGCTGAGCAATCTTACCATCCAGCTCACAGCTCACCAGACACCATCTGACATACCTCTCCACTGACCATATTTATGAGATAAATGTGTAGGCTCATTTTGGGAATATCGATCAAAGGGCACATGAACTCTCACCCATTCAAGAATCTGAACACACAAACAATCTTCTCTTGTTCTTTTCCTCTCTATGTCTTCTCGCTTCACTCAGTCGATGTCTCCTTTCTTTGAAGGGTATCATTTTATATTTTTAATAGACTAAAATAATTGGACATGCTTCCATGATTCAAGTACTAATGGTGATTGCCACCAATACCTGTTTCACTTCTTTTTGACCTTTATCCCTTACTTTTCATCATATTTTATACTATGAAGGAGAGAGAGGGAAACCAGACACAAACAGACTTGCCTTCGAGACCTGAAAGAAGAATCCGATCTAGTGCATACCAAGCCCCCAGACAAGAAAATTGAGTAGATTATGTTGGAAGTCAGCTTTGGTTCCTTCAGACAATCATAGTAAGCGTAGATGTTACTGGCAGGTCGATTCTCTTTGGTGTTTCCATTCAGTACACCCAGCATCATCCCCAACTGACTCTAATTTTGACTTAATAAAACAATTCAGCAAACACAACTGACACTCAAAAACAGAACATAATGTACAGTAACTGCCTCCCCAAGACTTAAACTATACTAGCCCAGTGTTATATAATCCGAGTTAGTCAAAATAAAAATAAAAAATAAAAATCTTAAATAAAACAAAGGAAACACGAGTCATACATGAGAATGGAGGTGAGTGTCGATCGACACAATGAAGTGTTGATCGGTGCTTATGATAAAAAGGTATGCCGACCAACACCTTGTGGATATCGATCGACATTGGTACTCGATTAGTCTTCCTCATCTTTTTAACTGAATAAGAAAACTTATCAATGGGTTGCCTCCCACCAAACGCTTGTTTACAATCATTAATCATTAGCTCTACTTTGGAGACAGTATTTAGTCCAGGTGAGATTTGTAACTTGCTCAAAAATAATTCCCAATGTCTAATATTTTTAGCTTCAACACACTACTCACGAAAGCTTTCATAGAAGCCTCTCCGTTGTCAATCATCTCGAAAATGAAGAACGTTCGAGTCTTAGCAAAATTTTGTGAGAAACCTCTGATGTGCACTTTGTATTGTATGACACCATCGAAGAAGCTCTAAGGAATCAATGACAACTGAAGACCGTTTTTGGTTCTTCTTCTAGACTTGTCTGAATGTACGGTGGGGCCTACATCTAAAAGATTTTGACACACTTCATGCTCTTTATGCTCTGATACGTGATGGGTGTTGATTGACGCTGAGATGGTGTCACTCGATACAGGTGCCGAGTGGACATTCTTCACAACGCTTTTGCTATTTTGGTCAGGTATATAATTTATGCATAGAGGAATGTTATGATCCGGCGAACTTCGAAGGACGCGTGGAGCTATACCCATTTGATGACAACCATGTCCCATCTCTTCAAATGATGCAACTTTTCTGGCAAAGTGTTCATTCTTGGCTCTTACTAGTCCCCTAGACATTATTTGTGAAGTGATTTTAATATGTGTTATCACTACATTCAATTTCACCAAAAAATGATGACATGGCATACAAAAAAATGACATGACTTAAGGCAAAATATGACATGGACAATTATATTTCATGTTTATCTTTACTTTTGATAAACTTTTAAAAGTGGGGGATTTTCAAAAATATCACTTTCCTTTTACCATTTTTCATTTTTACCTTCATTAAAGAGACATTTTCAAAAATACCACATTTTTAAAGGGGCAAATTTTTTTAAAATTAATTAGAATCCTAAATTTTAAATTCCTAAACCCTACCCTCACCCTACAATACCCCTTAACTCTAAACCCTAAGTCTTAGATTAATTAACCCAAGGGTTATAAGTGTGTTTTTTTCTCTTAAAAATCAAGGATAAAAGTGATTAAGATATTTTTGAAAAATGGTACAAGGAAAGTGGTACTTTTGACAATTTCCTTTTAAAAATACGGTAATAAATTATATATCATCATTAAATAAACTTTTTAAAACATGGTAATAACTGATAAATCATCATTGAAATAATATAGGTTTAAATATAAAATTAAATAAAATTATAATATTCACAAATTTTGAAATACTATTTTATCAATTTTATAATTCTACAGTGTTTATTACTAAACCAAAATTTCAAATTTTTATCTTTTAAAAATAATTTTTTTATTAATACTATTTTTTATATCTAAGATTATTGAATTTTATCTTTTAACTTCTGATAATTTTAAAATTTTATATCATTTTTCTAATTTTATACAAATTGATTTAATATATATTAACACAAAGAAATAAATTAAATTCTATTTAAGACTATAATTTTAAATCTATGCATATATATTCTTAAATATAATTTTTTTATATAAATTATTTATTTTATATTAAATTTATGTTTAAATAAATAAAAGTTATATTAACTTATTGATATAAAATAACAAAATTTAAAATATTAACCAAAATTCAATAAAGTATAATTTAAATTTAAAATATATATTTTGAACATGTACTAGGAAAACACCTAGTAGATCCTGAAAATATTGTTGTTGTCCATAGCAAGGTATTTATTCAAACCGAAATTTGGTTTACGCCATATTTTTAAACCATCAGATTAATGTACGTTTTGTGTAGGGAGGAAAGGTAGAACAGGGCTAATGGTATCGGCGTACCTTGTGTACGGTGGAATGTCAGCTGAAGAAGCTTTTCAGATGTATGCACGCAAAAGAATCCCCGAAATTGCCAAAAAATATACTATATTTTAAAAATATCTTAATCATTTTTACTTTTATTTTTAAGAGGAAAAAACACACTTATAATCATTGAGTTAATTAATCTTAGACTTAGGATTTAGAGTTAAGGGGTAGTGTAGGGTGGAAGTAGGGTTTAGGAATTTAAAATGTCTATTTAATGAATGTAAAAATGAAAAGTGGTACAAGGAAAGTGGTATTTTTGAAAATTCTTCCGCTAACAATAATGGACTAAGTTCACTAGGAATATAGAAAACTTATTAATAAACTATATGAAAAATTTTATAAAAATACTCTAACTAAATTTCATTAAGTTTTCTAATATCTAAAATTTTTCGCTACCCAGTTTAATACTCTAAGTAATTATTTTGCTCATTTAAATATATAATTTTTTAAAAGTCTGCCCATTTTAATATCCGTGTTTTTAATTGTAACTAAAAATACTTATAAGTTTCAAACAAAATTTTTAAATCTCCAAAAATCTAAAAGAAAATGTAAAAAGTTCTAAATTTATTTTTATATTTAGGAAATGAAGTAGATAAATTATAAGAAAATCTAAAAAAAATAAAATTTAATTTTGAATGTAAAAAACTAAATTTGTTTTCTATTTCATAAAAAAAATTCAATATTTAAAAATTTAAAATTTTATTACAAAGTTTAAAATTATAAAAATTTATTTACTTTTATTTTTCAAACAGGCAATAAAATTAGAACTTTTTGAGATTTTTTTTTTTGTAAATTTTAGATATTTTTTTTTTAAGTTTCATTTGAAATTTATTAGTAGTTTAACTAAAATAAACAACTTTTGGGTATTAATATTGGCATAGTTTAAAAGTTTGTGTATGAAAATAAGCAAATTAATTAGTTGAGATATTAAATTGGATAACGAAAAAAATTTCAATATTAAAAAACTTAATAAAATTTAGTTGAAGTATTTTTACTAAATTTCCTAAACTATACCTGTACCGTTAGTCACTTCAATACTTCCATGACATGTCTCAATACCTAACCAGCGTCGTTACGTGAAATACTGGTCACATTTACTTGGTAAAAGAATTGGAAAAGGACCTCCAGAGGTTAAATTACCTCAAGAACGTAGCAGAGTTGCTAACAATGTTGATTCTGTCTTCTTTGTGGTCTCAGAACTTTAGGAGGCAATAATAACAACATGTTGATCCATTGACGACTCTGTTTGTTCTCAACATATACTTTTTAATGCATCACAAACTCTCTTTCTGGTTAATACATACATACTTATCTATTGTAGGCTTTTTTTTCTGAATTATACAGGGATATCCTCCCACCGAAGTGGGTCCAGACTAACCAGGTGTTAGCACTACGTTTTCAACCCACGTATCCTGGCCACTGGGAAATTTAAGTTTCGGCATCGCCAAGGGCAGGGGACCGACACATACCTCATTTTCTTCTTAATGTATACACTTTTATGCTTTATTTACTCTGTTTCTGTTTATTTTGTAGACTCTGATGCATTGTAGAATCTGTTTCTTCTTTGTTTCTTGTTCATATATAGACCCTGATGCATGTAATTATTAATTAATCCATTAAAGGCTCTGTTTCTGCTTTATATATGCATTATAGGCTCTGTTTCCGCTTGATAAATGCACTATTGACTTTGTTTCTTCAAAGAAGGCTTCATTTCTGCTTGATATACAGGCTCCGATGCATTGTAGACTCTGTTTCTTCTCTATATACACATTTTGATGCACTTCAGACTGTGTTTCTGATGTTAGGTTCCAAATCAGATGTATCGACCATCTGTAGAACTTGCAAGAGGTTTTTGTAGACAATTCAAGAAAGGCTACTGAGAAGCTCGAGTCCACGGTATTATATATCCCATATAAACTGTGATTCAGAGGAAGACGAGGTGCTAACAGATGGAGAAGAGCCGCGTCTTGTTCTTCAAATGGATACAGAGAGTTCCATCATCGACGAGAAAACATGTCTTGATTTCTATTTTGACAAACCTGTGAGAGTAAGTCCAAAAAAAAAAGAAACAGAATACTTCGGACAATTAATAGTTTGATAAGATGATTGTTAAAACATATGATTTTTGGATAGGTGAGTGAAGATATACGCATCACATTCTACCTGAAAATGATTGGAAGCCGTCTCTTTTATACTTGCTTCAACACAGCTTTTATAACCAATGGCTTGCTTATCAATAGCTATTACTATTCACATTGACATTGCTTATCAATAGTTATTCTTCCTCCAGCAGTTTTCCATAGGAGAGCTAGATAAAGTTGGTGGTAATGGAAGATCAATATCTGGTCCTGATTTTAGCTTGGAGTTGCTTTTTAGTCCAGTTACTTCCATATCCGGAAAGCTTCTTTCCCGATGAAGCTCCTTCAAAACCAAGTCGTTAAAGCTCAAAGGAAGGTTTCAAAAGTTATATTTCACAAGGTCAAACACAAGGATGGTCGGCTTCGAGTTTAAGTTCACTGAGTAGAGTTTTAAATTTTATTACAACTTGAGACTAAACTGTCATCACCGTGTCTGTGAAGTTCGTAGACAAGCTACTTATATGGAAAAACATAACTTAAAAAAAGAAAAGCAGAAAAGAAAAGCATGAGAAGAGGAACATCACTTCTTAGTATTGGATCTTGTTCTTTGAAATGACCTCAAAGGATATGCCATTGTCTTCAAGTCGCTGCTGGATATCGGTTGAACCAAACACAATGCCTGGTGTGTAAACACCTCCCTTAACTAGGCTTTCCCGCTGGCCCAAAACTATCAAACCGCATTGAACAAGTGCTATCGGTGTGGTTATGTACCCAATCTCAGGTCCTGAGATTCTTGTAATAATTTCCATGTCAGTCTTTGTCTTCCCTTCTGAAACAAGTCTCTCGTCGCTGTAGCCACGACCTATGAACCACATCTTAAACGTAGCGCTCTCTACCTCTTCTTCACTTGGACCTTTCTTCTGGAACCAACCAAGGCTAAAAACCGAAGGAAATTTCAAAAGAAGCCATCTTCCTAAGGAGAACTTGGAAAGTAAACCAAGGGAGACACCAAGTGTAACATATCGGAATATACCAAATAGAGATTTAGATGTTATCTTCACACCAAAATGAGCTGGTTTGATCGCTGACCAGAAAGCTTCTCTCTTTTGTATCTGCTCAGGACGCTCGTTAAGCCCAGGAAGTCCATGTGGTTTCTCTGTCAGAGTTGTGAGTGTTCTACGGACAACTACTGCATCAGCAGAAGGTAGCTTCAAAGCCCAAAGACCAATCTTCTTCTGGTTTTCTAGTGTTGGCCCTTTAGCTGGTGGACCATGAATCTGCAAAAAAACATTCCAGAGCTCAATATTAGTCAGTTCAAGAATGTCACAGTATGATGTTATGTGACTAACTCACAGATGGTCTAGGCCTTCTTGGTCTTGAACGTCTCAGTTCCTTAAGCTTTTCTGCATTGGCTACACCTAAAACAGCAGACTCATAAGTCCCAAAGTTTCCGGCCATCTTTTTGCTAGACTCCAAGGCTAGGTATGCTTCTATCTGGTTAGGCACCGATGGAGGCTCCCATTGCTTGGAGTTGAAGAGGAGACCCAACTCAGCAGGTATTGAATCGAAACCACAAGCGGAAACGATCAGAGAGCCCGTCTCTTCTGCTCTTTCGTGGTACTTAGCTTCCATTCTCTCCATGAACTCAGGTTCACCACTTATATCCAAATAATCACACCTACAAGTAAACCAAATAATAAAAAGACTTACAGTTTTGTCACCAAAGTTAGAGGCTTTAACCATTCCGTAGATTGCATCAACTCATAAAACACACGAAGTTCAATTTTTAAGTTCACACTGTAACAACACAAAATAGCTAAAACAGGGGAGAAGACGATTTTACCCTGAGTTCGTACAAGCATGGACAAAGAATCAATGTAACAACTAACAAGCAAACCAAAACAGAACAAGATTACACTTTTGTCATCAAAGTTACAAGCTTTAACCATTCCTTAGATTTGCATCAACTCAAAAGCACACAAAGTGTCAATTTTTTCAGTTCACACAGTAGCAAAAAAAAACAGAGGAAAAAGACGATTTTACCCTGAATCAGCACATGCAGCGACGACGGGATCACCATGGATACGGAACGGTCCAACACAGTTGAGTATGAGTTTGGCCTGAGTACAGAGACGGCGAAGTGAATCCGGGTCTGACGTATCAGCAGTGAGGATGTCAACGGAGGAAGGAGGCGGGTTCGGACGGGATGCCCACTGGAGGGACTGGGTCAACCGGGTCGGGTTACGACCCGCTAAAGCTAGGGACTTTAACGGAGAAGACGGAGTTTGGAGGAACTTGAGAGCTTCTCGGACAACGTATTTGCCGGTGAATCCGGATGCTCCGAGTATGACGATATCGTAAACCGGGTCGGGTTGTTGGGTTGGCTCCATGGTGTGATCGGATTCGGAAACGGAGAAACTTTTGGGCTGAAGAGAGATCTTTTGTGGGAGAAAGTCTTTATGGAGGTTTGTGACCACCGACAATGACGACCACTATGTAAACTACACGTCAGTGTCGTAACAAAATGGAAGTTACAGATCATCATATCTTTCGATTCATCGAATAAATAGTATATTTATTATGTAGGATTTGTTGATTAATCATTCAAATCGGTAATGAGATCCAATGTTGTAGAGATTTGATGGTAACTTTGACTTTCCGCTTAAGGAGATGATGAGTAAATCAGTATGTTACAAGGAATCGAAACCAGATACGCGGAAGCGGAATTGTTACGAAGAGTGGAAACTTATTTTTAAAAATGTTTTAAAAACTGGTTTGTGTTGAAAATATATCTATAAATAATAGCAATCCCAATTAATATTAAAAGGTTGTGTTTCTTCATAAAAAAAATTGAATCTTTTCATTAAAAAAAAGTTGTGTATTTTCATGAATAAAAAAACTAAAATATATTAGTTTAAGAGTTGTCTCTTTTAACTTCTAAAACTAATAAATACAGCTTTTCATATAAATAAAATAAGAATTGCAATTTTTGATACTAACACTTCTATTAATAATAGCAATCCCATTTAATATTGAAAGATTGTGTTTCTTCATAAAAAAATGTATCTTTTCACTGTAAAAAGTTATACCTTTTCATTAAAAAAAACTGAAGTGTATTAGTTTAAAAACTTGTATCTTTTGAATTCTAAAACTAATAAATACAACTTTTCATATAAATAAAATAAGAAATGCAACTTTCCATATTAACACTTCTGTTATTAATAACAATCCAATTAATATTGAAAAGTTGTTTTTCTTCATAAAAATCTATTTTTTTCACTATAAAAATTGTTATCTTTTCATTAAAAAGCTGGACTGTATTAATTTAAAAGTTATAACTTTTCACTTCTAAAACTAATAAATACAAACTTTTATATAAATAAAAAGAAATGCAACTTTTCATATTAACACTAATTAAAAATTAAAAATAATTATATGAAGTATTAATAAATGGACATAAGCGAATTAAAAAAAAAATAACACATTTTTATTATTGTTGGAATTCCTATTTAACCTATCAAACTTCAAATGATAATAGGTAGAGAGGCAAATAAAAATGATTTGTATTGAAAATGTTGTAAAACACAGTATAATTATTATCTATCTATAAATAATAGCAATCCCAATTAATGTTGAAAAGTTGTATTTCTTCATAAAAAAATTGAATCTTTTCATTGGAAAAAGTTGTGTATTTTCATAAATAAAAAAAACTGAAATATATTAGTTTAAGAGTTGTATCTTTTTAACTTCTAAAACTAATAAATACAGCTTTTCATATAAATAAAATAAGAATTGCAATTTTTGATACTAACACTTCTATTAATAATAGCAATCCCATTTAATATTGAAAGATTGTGTTTCTTCATAAAAATGTATATTTTCACTGTAAAAAGTTATACCTTTTCATTAAAAAAAACTGAAATGTATTAGTTTAAAAACTTGTATCTTTTGAATTCTAAAACTAATAAATACAACTTTTCATATAAATAAAATAAGAAATGCAACTTTCCATATTAACACTTCTGTTATTAATAACAATCCAATTAATATTGAAAAGTTGTGTTTCTTCATAAAAATGTATTTTTTCACTATAAAAATTGTTATCTTTTCATTTAAAAAGCTGGACTGTATTAATTTAAAAGTTGTAACTTTTCACTTCTAAAACTAATAAATACAAACTTTTATATAAATAAAAAGAAATGCAACTTTTCATATTAACACTAATTAAAAATTAAAAATAATTATATGAAGTATTAATAAATGGACATAAGCGAATTAAAAAAGCAACATCATATTTATGTCTCTTTTTGAATACAAGAGATGTACGATCCTAATTGGGATGCATAAAGATTTTTTACAATAATATCAGATTTGTGTCCAGAGGGTCCTCATGATTTGCTTCGTTTAAAATCTTTGTGATATACAACGTGAAACACGATCCCAACATGCATGGTATGTTTTATTTGCTAATTCTGTATTTAAATTCAGTTTTGTTGAAAGGTAACAAGTGAATAATTAAAAGGAAATGATTGGATGATTTGAGTGTTTATTAGCTGCAAAAGGCTATGTCTGTGTTTGCATATGGGATATAAAAGTATAATAGAAATTGAGTTATCTTTTATTCCAACGATAAGTATCTATTAAAGACAGGGATATGGTGGTTATGAGATTTATGTTAGGTCTTGGGTTCCTGTCAAGTTGACAAAAAAAAGGGAAGGGCCATGATGACCAGTTCATAGCATAGGTTGAAGAGGCACATGTGTTGTCTAATTTTCGAAGTTCTATAAACCGTTAACGCATGTGCCTTAAGTTTTGATATTCCATGTTTCCATTCCTGTACATTATGAAATCTGAAACATTTATGTGCCTTGATATTCCATGTTTCCATTGCAACTATATTATGAATTCTGAAACACTTACATGCCTTAAGTTTTAATATTCCATGTTTCCATTCCCCATACATTATGAATTTTGAAATATTTCTTTTGGTTTTACAATGATTTCTAGAAAATGTCTCGTCAAAATACTAAGTTACCGTTCATATATTAAGGTTCAATAGTTAATGTTATGAGAAGATACCAAAGACATACCTTAAGGGAGTCTAATAGAAAATGAGATGGATGAAGGGTATAAATTTGCTGAAAATATTTTCAAAAATACTAATTTAATCCTATATTAAGGGTTTGATAATTAAGATTATGAGAATATCAAAAACGTACCTTAAAGGGGTTTAAATAGATATAAATGAGATAGATGAAAGGTATAAATGCAGAACAAGAAAAATAATTATATGAGAAGCGATAAAAAATCAAGTATATTCTTTTAAAGAAAATTATGCTTTAAAAAGTTCAATATATAATATCTTGAAAAGGTACATCGTTTGTTATTTTTGAAGGTATGTGTTGTTTGAGAAAGAGACGCTTCAGAGAGGAGTGCGAGAAAACATAAAATATTAAAACCAAGAAACTTAAACAATTACGATCTACTGATTGTAACTCTTCACTATTTATAAACTATAAAATTATGAAATGCTACATTTATTACCCTAATTGGGATGTGTTGTTTGAAAGAGAAATTATTAAGGGAAGAATTGTCAAATAGTATTTTCTTGACATAAACATCCATAGTATAAGTACCTTATATCCAGATCACAAAGAAAAAAAAATATGATCGTTGGATTGGAACTTTTTATCTATGAAAAAATGATGTAAGTGAGTACAAAATTTAGGATTGCTATTACCTCTTTTTGATTATAATGTCCTACATAGTTTTAAACAAATTTGAATATTGGACTTGTTGTTATAATTTACTTTACTAATTGAGTAAATAACTAGATTGGAAAATGTTTGCACTTTAATTAGTTTATAATATTTAGATGTTTTTAAAAAATTTAAATAATTTATTTAAATGGATAATAAAACATATATCTTAATTGGTACTGACATAAAATGTTACTTTCTATAATATGTTTTCATATCTTAACTTTGTGTTTATGAATAATGATCTAACTGTTATATTTGTTCTTTGTAGTTATACATATTTATTTTATTTGGTATTTTATATACTAAGAAAAGAACCCGTGCGATATCGCACGAAAACACATTTCGTAAAGAAACTGTCACATTGGATATCATAATAAGATATATAATTTATGTTGATGTGATCCTTTTTATTTATAATAATATTTTGAAATTTTAGAAGAGTTCTCACAAAACACTAAAATTTATTATATTAACATAATAATTAAATACAATCAACTAAATTGATAAATTATAGATTTTTTCTAAATCATTAACGGCTTTTATTAGATATTTAAATAGTATATAGTATAAGGTATTATTAAGATATAAATATTCTAAAATTTTATCAGTTCTTTTAATTAAAAGTTTCAGACTTATGTTAAAATACAAGAATAACAAATATAGCTCTTGTTGTTGTTTATATGTGTTTAAAAAAAAATCATTTAAGAGTGAATCTCTCCATTTTCTAGAAAATAACACATTTTTTATTATTGTTGGGATTCCTATTTTAACCTATCAAACTTCAAATGATAATAAGTAGAGAGGCAAATAAAAATGATTTGTATTGAAAATGTTGTAAAACACAGTATAATTATTATCTATCTATAAATAATAGCAATCCCAATTAATGTTGAAAGGTTGTGTTTCTTCATAAAAAAAATTGAATCTTTTCATTGGAAAAAGTTTTGTATTTTCTTAAATAAAAAACTGAAATATATTAGTTTAAGAGTTGTATCTTTTAACTTCTAAAACTAATAAATACAGCTTTTCATATAAATAAAATAAGAATTGCAATTTTTGATACTAACACTTCTATTAATAATAGCAATCCCATTTAATATTGAAAGATTGTGTTTCTTCATAAAAAATGTATCTTTTCACTGTAAAAAGTTATACCTTTTCATAAAAACTGAAATGTATTAGTTTAAAAACTTGTATCTTTTGAATTCTAAAACTAATAAATACAACTTTTCATATAAATAAAATAAGAAATTCAACTTTCCATATTAACACTTTTGTTATTAATAACAATCCAATTAATATTGAAAAGTTGTGTTTCTTCATAAAAATGTATTTTTTCACTATAAAAATTGTTATCTTTTCATTTAAAAAGCTGCACTGTATTAATTTAAAAGTTGTAACTTTTCACTTCTAAAACTAATAAATACAAAATTTTATATAAATAAAAAGAAATGCAACTTTTCATATTAACACTAATTAAAAATTAAAAATAATTATATGAAGTATTAATAAATGGACATAAGCGAATTAAAAAGAAAATAACACATTTTTTATTATTGTTGGGATTCCTATTTTAACCTATCAAACTTCAAATGATAATAGGTAGAGAGGCAAATAAAAATGATTTGTATTGAAAATGTTGTAAAACACAGTATAATTATTATCTACCTATATATATATATATATTTTTTTTTTTGAAAAGATACAACCAATAGATGCAACTTTTAATTTAAAAACTGACAAATACACCTTTCACGTATACAATATATATATATATATATATAATAGTAAACTCAAATTCTGTACTTGTTGGCATTATTTTTTTAATAGAAAAAAAAAACAATCCAACAGTCATAGTTTTATGTTTTTTTATTAAATAATATATGTATTTCTTAATTTTGTGACTTTTCATTGTAAAGTTAACGGTCATGACTTTTTATTATTATAAGAGAAAATTTAATTTTTTAATAAATGTAAAATACCCAATAAATGTTTTTAATAATGTATATATTAGCTTTAAAAGTTATGTTTTTCATTATGCAATAAAGTGTCTTTTAATAATCATATATATGTTAAAAATAAATCATGAAAATACTATTTAAAAATAACTATTACAAATTTGGAAAGTTATGACTATTCATATATATTATTATGACCTTTAGTTTGTATCATTTTGGTAACTATACATTTACATATTTTTGGCGATAATACGTTTGCACCTCTTTATTGACAACACATTCACACCTCTTCGGACATGTCACGTTTGCACTCTTTCAGAAATGGCACGTTTTGCACCCCTCTGGACATGGCACGTTCGCACCCCTCTGGACATGGCACGTTCGCACCCCCTCGAACATGAAATGTTCGTACCCCTCGGATACAAAATGTTCGAACCCCTTCGGACACAAAATGTTCGCACCCCTTCAGCCATGAAATTTTGCATCCCTTCGACCACGAAATGTTCACACTTCTTCGACCATGAAATGTTCGCACTTCTTCGACCACGGAATGTTCTCACCTCTTCGGCCACAAAATGTTCACACCTCTTCGGTGACAAACCATTCGCACATCTTTGATCACAACATGTTTGCACTCCTTAGGTGTTGATCCATTCGCAACCTTTGGGTGACGACTCATTTATCTTCTTCGGTGATGACTTGTTCACACTTTTTTGATGATGATCTGATTGCACCTATTTGGTGAGAATTCATTCACACTTATTTGGCCATGATATGTTCGCACCTCTTTGCTGACGATATTTCGTGCCTCTTTGGTCACGATACATTCGTAACTATGTGGTTCAATAATTAATATTATGAAAATATACATTTTTTATTGTGAATAGGTTTAATGAAAAAGTTCAATGATTATTTTCTGAAAAGATATCTCTTCGATAAATGAACATGATTTTTTGAATGTTTTCCAAGGGTTTATATTATGAAAGAGTTTAATGGTTAACCATTACAACTTTAGTTAACTATTGTAATATTTGGTTATCAACCATTGCAATTTTTTTTTATTTCAACCATTACAATCTTTCGTCATTAACCATTATAATTTTTCGTCATCTATATAAGAAGCTGTGGCCATTGAAAAATCACAACAAGAAAATCACAATAATCAAAAATAGACTAGAAAATGGAGAGATTCACTCTTAAATGATTTTTTTTAAACACATATAAACAACAACAAGAGCTATATTTGTTATTCTTGTATTTTAACATAAGTCTGAAACTTTTAATTAAAAGAATTGATAAAATTTTAGAATATTTATATCTTAATAATACCTTATACTATATACTATTTAAATATCTAATAAAAGCCGTTAATGATTTAGAAAAAATCTATAATTTATCAATTTAGTTGATTGTATTTAATTATTATGTTAATATAATAAATTTTAGTGTTTTGTGAGAACTCTTCTAAAATTTCAAAATATTATTATAAATAAAAAGGATCACATCAACATAAATTATATATCTTATTATGATATCCAATGTGACAGTTTCTTTACGAAATGTGTTTTCGTGCGATATCGCACGGGTTCTTTTCTTAGTATATAAAATACCAAATAAAATAAATATGTATAACTACAAAGAACAAATATAACAGTTAGATCATTATTCATAAACACAAAGTTAAACTAAATTTGCGTTTTATAGTTTTCAGTTCCATTGTTATTTATTGTTATTTATGTATTACGATTTTAATAAAGTGAGATAAGTTGGATCACAAATCAATTAAACTTTGCAAACACACAATAATAATGTTTCATATTATTTGCACATCAACAATACCAGTCACTGTCAAGGTTCCGATCAATGATAATCAACGCTTCTTCCTATGAACCATGAGCTTCCGTCATGCTTCCAAGCACCACATTTCTAGAAACGCGATTCCGAGAAAAATCCACGCGATTCCGAGCGTTTACTTCCGATTCCATTTTGGAAATGAGAAATACACCTCCACCGGCGATTCCATGTAACTTAGGTAAATCAGCCTTCATTCATTCAATCTTTATGATCTCTTTTCGGCATCTATAATGGTTATCTTTATATTTCTTCTCTTCAAAATATAAAGTTTTTAAGAATTATGTAATATATTCCTCATTTGTTTGCTTCATTTTTCTTTAAAAAGGAATATTTTAAATATATTATTTTCTATTTTTCATTATTTATTAATAACACATGTTAATTTTTGCTAGTTTAATTTTTTATCCAATTATTTAATTTTAACTATAACTCAATACAATTGTTAATTAACTATACTTCCCTGAAACGGAAACATGTACTGGAAACGAGAAAGGAAAACAACAAACTTAAAAAAAATTAGATATATAGATGACATAAAACGATATAGACAATATAAGATTAAAAAACAACAGAGTTATTAGAAAACAACAAAATAAACTAATCATTTAGTAGCTCATTTTCAAAATCATGTTCATAAAGTGAGAGGTTAGCAAACTCCAAGAATCCAACATCTTTTTCCATTGAATCAAATCCATCTCCACAAACATCCCACATCTTGTTTTTTCCAGCTTCATTTTGGTCATAATTCCTTGATAGAAGTCGTAGGTTTTTGTGATAAAAACTAAGTCTTGAGCACGACTAAAATTTAACATGTTTCTTCTTAGAGAATGAATGAATAAGTAAGTACTCTAGTTACTTCAACACATGAAGATAAACTAAGCTGTCCAAGTAATTTAAAGGCCAAAGTTTGAAGTCGGGGAGTTTAAGCACCAAAGTTAGCCCACCAACTTTTGGGTTCCATAGTAGATCACTGAAAAATGCATTTTAAATCTTCAAAATGATGACTCTTCATATAGAATAATGCATATTCATCCATAAATTTCATGTGATCATTAAAGCTTAGAAATAATCTTCGAAAAAGCTTTATCTTTTCACGTGAGATTTCAGTATCCCTGTATAGACCACATCTTGCAAATATTCATTTAGCCAATCATCATTATAAAACTTACAAAATACAAAACATATATATAAATATCCATATATTTACATAAGAAAAAGTGAAATAATAAAACATATAGCTTAAAATCATACCTTGGATTTAAAGAATGAGCTAAACAATGTAAAAGAGTGTTATTCTTTGTCCAGCGAGCCACCAAAATTCCGTACATCATCAAAGGGACTGAATTCAGACATTGGAAGCTTTTCTCTCTTGTAAATCTCAGTCTTCACCTTCTCGATCATAGAATCCCACAACTCAATATCAAGTGAAGACATAGCTTTTCGGTGTCACATAATCTGATCATTTCATAAATAGAACTTGTGAAATCAATTATATAAGGTACATTTTCCCACCAATCGTCATCAACAATCTTATCTTTAACAAATGTTGCTTTTCCAGTGTCATCATCTATATAAGTAGTACACTATTCACTTATAACCATAGCTTGAAGACCCCTTCTGATAAGCTTCAATATCTTAAGCATCACAATATGATTGATGCAAAACATGTATCAGCAAGCGAAAGTAATCTGAGTGGACAGAACTTACCAATAATACACCCACAAGCGCATCTTGTGTATTCTTCAACTATTAACGAATTAATTGTAGAGTTACTTGCTGGAGTGAAATTAACTACAACATCTTCCAATGATTGTTGAATGGCTGCATTAAGATGATTGTTTTCTTCATTAAGAACATATGCGTCATCCATAAATCCTTGAAGAATAGAAACTACTGTGGGAAATTTTTGAAGAAAATAAACAAAACGGAGTACATTCCTTGGACCATATTCTAGTGATGATGTAACATCTCTAGCAATCATAATTGCATTATTTATGATTGATAAAGATGTATTTGTGGTCACTCCACCAGAGACAAATGAGTTGAATAATTCATCTTTTTTAATGTAGATTGCCCATCATAAATGATTTCTTCAATTGTGAAAGTATATGAAAATGAAACGGGTTCTCTGTTTCTATCTTGGATAATATCAGTTTCTAATATGATTTTCCCTTTGTATTCATTATCTTAATGTTCCTCCACATAAAAATTGTAGGTTGGAGGCACGTATTCTACTCTTGAAACTTTTTAAAAAATATAGAAAGGTATTATAATTTATTTAAAGGCAGAAAATAAATGCTTTATCAAAAATTCTTTTAAGTGTAAACTGAGAAAACTATGTGTTACGGTAATTATTTGTTGCTTGACAATTATGACAAAAGGAAATTTTAGATTTGATTAAATTCAAAGGATTAATGTGTATTTTTAAAATATTTATATATAAATTTTTTAAAAAATATATAATTACAACTAAATTGTCAATTCCAAGAAACGTTTATTACAAACTTGATAAAAACATATATACCCAAATGAAAGAAAAAGAACAAATCATTTAGATACTTTGTTACTTTTAAAAAGAGTAAGATCTACAGTATGTTACTTTTATGTAAAATTCTATTTTTTGCTTTGACAAATAAAGTATAAAATTAGAAGGAAAAAATACTTGGATTGATGTCCATTTTGCCTATCTCATTGTAGTTTTTTTTGCACCAATTTTTTTTTCCTTTCTGTAACTTGATCAAAGGAAATTGACTTACAAAGAAAGTGTTATTCTTTGTCCAGCGAGCCGCCAAAATTCCATACTTTATCAACGAGACTGAATTCAGACATTAGACGCTTTTCTCTCTTGTAAATCTCAGTCTTCACCTTCTCGATCATAGAATCCCACAACTGAATACCAAGTGAAGACATAGCTTTTCGGTGTTACAGAATCTGATCATCTCATAAATAGATCTTGTGAAATCAATTATATAAGGTACATTTTCCCACCAATTGTCATCAACAATCTTATCTTTAACAAAGGTTACTTTTCCAGTGTCATCATCTTTATAAGTAGTACACTCTTCAATTATAACCATAGTTTGAAGACCCCTTCTGATAAGCTTCAATATCTTAAGCATCACAATGATTGATGCAAAACATGTATCAGCAACCGAAAGTAATCTGAGTGGACAGAATTTACCAATAATGGCTAGTCTCATGCTATGGTTCATGATGAAGTGTTCTATCGCAAGGGCATCTCCATGAGTTTCAGTAATCCAATTACACTCTTCATATGTTTCTTGATTTCATTCCACATTCCTTGCGGCACGAATATTTTTCAAAGCTAGATTGAAGTATATATAACACATGGTGGCTAATAGATGTGAGGAAACCTACTTTCGATAAGTTCTCCAGCGGCCTTACAGTTTGGTGCATTATTAGTGATTACTTTTACAACGTTTCAATCACACACTTGATTAATAATTTTTTTCAATAATTTTAGCAATGAAGAATTTGTCTTTACTTCACCAAAATAATTCTCAGCCTTAAAAAACATAGGACCACTTCCAGAAGTAGTTATGAAATAAATCAAAGGTTTCCTTACATGATCACTCCAACCATCACACTTACAATTGTCACCATTTTTTTCCTTCTATGTCGATTTCAGTGACACTAACAACTTCTCAACATTGCTCTTTTGTTGCTGCAATAAATTTGTCAGGAGTTTATTATAACTTGGAGGTACATAGTCATCAAGTTTGTTGGCAGCAACAAACTGATAAGACCGATGATAGCTAGGGTTTCTTGCAAGATCGAATGGCATACCTCCGGTAAAAAACATCCTCGCAATTTCTTGATCCAACTGATCTCTAGCTTGAATACCAAATGACGAAACAATTGGTGAAAAGAAAGACTTCCTTTTCTTAGAAAGAGATTCACATGCCAATGGAACTTCTCTAGGTCACGACTCAGATATTTTCAGCTCAATTCATTTTCCAACATATGCATTTCAATCTTTTCAGCCATTGTTGATTTTCTACAAAGAGAAATTTGTTGCCTTTTCACTACAAGTAAATGTGCTTTGACTCTAAAATATGATCTTTGTCAAATCTCATTACAAAAACTGCATTTAAATTTCTAAGTTCCTCCTGTTTCTTCTAGCTTCTCCAATTTAGTTACATAATTCCATAGTGGAAGTTCTTTGTTTTCATTAAATGAATTGGTAGATCCGTCACCAGAACTACCACCAATATTGACACTTTTAGAGTGAGAGTTCATTTTCTTAATCTATATGAAATTTCAGATAACATAAATATTGTATATGAAATCACATCTTCGCATATAATATTGAAAACATAGAATAAAATATATGTTGTATATGAAATATAATCCAACGTAAACAACAAAAATAGCATAAAATCAGCAAGAGATAAGAACTGAAGAAGGAACATGCTTACGTGTTGTTCCTTGGTGATTAGAAGAGACAACTTTTACACAGGTACATGAAGTCACTTTGTCTTAGAGAGAAGTGGTTGAAACTCGAGACTCAAAGAGAAAGCAAGAAAATGGGAGTGGAAGAGACTAAGGTTGAAGAACAAGAGACTAATAAATATTATTTTCTTATTGCAGCCTTTAATCTTTTCAGAACTAATAGAATAAAAAAATATGGTTTAACTTTACACTTCAAAATACAAAAAAATTCAAGGGATACGTCAATTTGCCTAGAAACGTTTCTGAGACGTCTCCGGTCTCTTGCCAAGCCCGTCCCCACTTACCGTCTCGGGTTCCCCTGACACGTACTGGGGAGGTTTTCCCAGGCGTACCGAGCCGTACCCGTCCCCCCTGCCGAACAAACCCGGTATATGAGACGGTTAGATAATATAATTAGTATACATAACATAAATAAATAACACAAGAAGACTACATTTTATAAAGAAGCATAAGATGTATAGTTTCCCAAAAGTTATCAATTAAATCGTTATGAAGTGCTAAATGAGCTTCTTTGTCTTTAATTTTTTTAAATCGAGTCATTTTTTTTGAAAACGAATATTATCATGCTCTTTATCAACCTCTAGAGGTGGAACTTCTCTACCAACTTCATTTAGAACATTCAGATCACGTTCATCCTTAATTATCATGTTTTGTAAAATTATACATGTAGTCATTATGTTATGTATCACATCTTTTTCCTAAAACAAACTGGCCCTTTCACAATTGCAAAGCGTGATTGGAGAACTTCACATGCATGTTCCACATCTTTCCGACATGCTTCTTGTTGCAAAATATTTCTTTTTCAAACCCACCAGCTCATGAGTAGACCATTTTGATTATATACCATCCACCAAGTAATATCTCATATTATATTCATTACCTTGAATGATATAAATAGTAGGAGGTGCAATACCTTGAGCGAAATTGGAAAAAAGATGTGAAATCTCCAATACATTGATATCGTTATTGCTTTCCGGCATCTTGAAATATGCATGACATATCCAAATATCGTAATCCGCGACAACTTTAAGAATTATAGTTGGTGATTCACTACGACCTTCTATTGTCCAGCCTAAGCAGTAGGACAATTTTTCAATTCATGTCATAGTAGATTGAAAAATGTGAGAATCTTTAAATTACTTTTTCAATTTATTTTCAAATAATTTCATAGTAGATTGAAAAATGCGAGAATATTTGAATAACTTTTCATTGTAATTTCAAATCATGTCATAATAGATTAAAACTATGAAAATCTTTGAATCACTTTTTCATTGTATTTTCTAATCATGTCATAGTAGATTTTAAAAATGTGAGAATCTTTAAATCACATTTCATTGTATTTTCAAATCCGGTCAAAGTAGATTAAAAATGTCAGAATCTTTGAATAACTTTTCATTTAATCTTCAAACCATGTCATAATATATTAAAAATGTGAAAATCTTTGATCACTTTTTCAATTGTGTAAATAACGTGTTGTGTTCAACATTTTCATTCACAACACTGAATCAATTTATTTTCTATTTGTATTTTAAATTTATCTACAAAAACTGCCTTTACGTTCTCCTAGATATACTCAGCTTTTATGCTATATATATATATGAACATATCTCAGGATCCAGTCAAGGGTGTTTATCATTCGTTCGACCAGTTCTGGTCTCGTGTGGCAGAGGTTTACGAGAAGGGAAAAGATGCAAGTTGGAGTGAACATACAAAGAAATCTATCCATAGTTAAATTCAAACTATTGAGAAAGCAACAAAGAAATTGCATGAATGCATAAAGCAATGTGAAAACAGACGTCCAAGTGGTACTTCAAATAATGATATTATAAGTATTTTTGTAATAAATGTACTATATATTTTACTTACTTCGCACTGATATTTTTTGGTTTTAAAATGGTATGAAGTTTACAAGTCACATTAATGTTATTGGATGATCCTAAATACAAAGAAGGTTGGAAATTCGATCATGTTTGTCTTCATTTTCTATGAATTTAGATGACGAAGAAGATATTTTGGGTGGATCTTCCTTTAAAAGACCTATTGGAGTAAAAAAAATTCAAATTCAAATGCAAATAATGATTAAACATCACTTGTTATTAACACCTTGAAAAAAGAAAAAAACAACTACTACTTGAGCAGTTAAAGAAGACTAGCACACAATGACAAAAACATTTAGATATTCAAAGTAAGAGTCATTCTTTGAAAAATAAAATTAAAAAAAAAACAAAACTTTATTTCATGATTTGAACTCCATCTAAGACCTCAGCGTTTGTGCATACATTCAATCCGAGCACAATATTATTTTAATGAAACAACAAGTTCAACAACCTCCTCAAATAATAACTTCATTTAGAAAATATTTTAATGATCTTAGTGGACCTGGAAGTGGCTTACCAAATTATTAAATGTTAGTTTATAATGTATTAAGTTTTTTGTATAATTAGTTTGGTGGTAATTATGTATTTCAGTTTTTATATTATTTATATAATTATATTTCTTCTAAAATATGTTTCTAGTATATTTAACACTAGTATAATCACCACTGGTATGAAAGATAGTCACTTTTATATAATAGATTTACAAAAATTACTTAGAATTTTACTTTAAAATAAATTTACTTAGAATTTTAATTTAATAAAAAACCATGAAACTAAACATGTATGAAAGATAGTCACTTTTTATATAATAGATTTACGAAAAATTGTAAGATAGTCTACAATGCTCTGTTATAAGAAAAAGACAGCTTTGTAGAATAGTCAAATCATAACAAACAAATTTTTAAATACCTAATTTTGTATTATCATAATTAATGATATTGTTTTCCTTAGGTAAAGTAGCATCACATTATTGTTTGTTAGCCATAGGATATGGTTTCTTCAAAGCTACAACAAGAAAATAGAGATTTTTAAAGAGTAACATAGGAGAGAGAATCAAAAATAACTAAGGATACCACTTATTTTCATTTATGTATGATTCTGCTCGTGTTTTATGTTTGTTGCAGATAAGACTCCTCTATTTTCTTTTGTTTGCTTTTTTCCTTTTTTGGTAAAAGGTTTTTTTCGTCTTCCCTTACCGGTTCTGTTTTTTTTTTTAAATGCAAAAGTATGGAAGTAGTTTCATAAAAATAGAGCATAGAAAGAACATAATTGTAAATACCCAAGTTGTAGATAGATAAGTTGAGATGCTTATTGTTACCGTAGTTTCTGCGAAACCTTTGATTTCCCATTCTGTTATTGAAAATTTAATATTTAAAACAGAAACACATTCAAGTGCCATTTTAACCTGAAATGAACAATTAAGAGATTATTAGCCGAGAATAAGAGGAAACAAAATATAAACTAAAGACTAATCATTTAAAATATTAAAATAAGTGTGATAAAAAATTGTATGGAATTTATTTTTGATCAGAGAAAGAACTCAACAGAAGTAGAATGAAGCTATGAAGAAGACAGAAATAAATAAGACTCAAAGGTTAATAGAAGATAAAACAGTTTCAGATCATGATTTTAGTATATAAATGATTTAAAATTGATTAAATAAGAATAATAATATAAATTTTGAAATTAATTGGATAATATTAACTTTTATTATTTATTTTAGTAGAAACTAAAACAAGTTGAAGAAAGAAGAAGAAATGAAGAAACAATGAAGCAAAAAATGAAAAATGAAGCACAATTGGAAATGCTCTAAAATGTGGATTTATCAAATAACAAAAATTAAAAGATCATGTATGCTTGTATGTCCATGAAATATGATCATTTTGATATATAATTAATTTGAAAGATGTTTAGTTTAGCTGTTGAACAACTTCAAGATTTGAAGTTCTTTATGTATAGTTGTCGGTATCGTATGGTTATCAAACTGTTTGGATGTTCTGACATACAAACGCGACAAACATTTATATCCGCATTTATGGTTCTTATATAACTATACTCGTACCATTTAAATTGTTTTTATTTGTTGCATGATTACGCAAATTGAAGATTATTACTTTTTCAATACATAAAAGAAGTGTTGCTTAACATGTTTGTCTCGCTATCTATGATTGGTTGGTGTCTTGCCTCTTTGGTTCTTCATGGCTCGTCTTGCAGCTTGGTTGTTGCAGCTCCTTCTCTTTGAATCCAGCTTGGTTGTTGCAGCTCCTTCTCTTTGAATCCAGCTGGAAATTGAGTAAACAGTGGAGTGAATCAGGCCCAAAGAAAGGTTGATGAGATCAGGCTTTTTCGGCCCAAAAGGGGAAATGCAACCAGAAGGAGGATCTGCTTGTTTTCACAAGTGGACCAATGACCGGATCAAGAAAAAAGTCCCAACAATATATACTTACGAGGTGAAACTTGCACGAGTTAAGGAAGAAGGAATAAGCTTGGAGATTGAACTGGCTGAATGGATTAACAATCTTTCGGTTGAAGATTGTGTGATCTAAATTACAAACCAAACTTAACTAAGATTAGTACTTAAACCAAGTTTATTCTTATTTTGATTATGGAATTTTTTCAACAATCTATTATTATATAAAAGACTTCCTCTCTCTCCTGAGCAAGACACATCATCAAATAGCTTCTTCTAAGTATGACACGTGTCAAAACTTTTATAACTTGCGAGCTTTATTTTTGTTAGTTTTCTAATTGGGCTTAACATTTGCTCTAATTATTATTTTAAGCGGGCCTATCTTCAAATGAAGTCCATACGTAAAGTCAAGCTTTTATTAATCGTCGTTATCCCTTCATCTCACCGGCAATGAAAACCTGGAGACATTACATAATCAATATGTATCGAAGCGTCCTCTTCAATGCCTTCATTAACAACATCTCCCCACTCCTCTCA